>JAKWJD010001766.1:12954364-13121485 GCA_027705065.1 Solanum peruvianum | reverse complement strand
CGGAGGTGGTGTTGGTGCAGAAACCACTGGAGGTGCCTGACCCTGATCAGACAACCCGCTAAGATAAGCAAGTACTTGGTTGATCATCTCTGGGGTAGGTTGGGGTGGCAATTCCTCGTGTTGCACTTGTTCATTCTCCCCTTCCTCACCCTCTCTTATCACATCCTCGGTCGGTGGAGGAGTCACGCCCTAGTATCAGATGGGCTAGGGGCTCGTCCTCTCCTCTAGAGGATGTCCTCCCACGAACCTCTTCCACGGCCTCTTGCCGCTGTTCTCCCTCGAGCCACAGCCCCAGTGGCTGGCTCAGTCGTTTCTTGTCTTTCCGTTGTTGGCTGCTGGTGTGCGGTCGTTGCTCTAGTTTAACCATCTGCGAAATAGAGTGAAGATGTCAGATACCAATTTGTATCACCTAGATACCAATTGGACTCAAGTAGTAGCACCAAAAGAAAGAATGAAAGAATGGAATTTTCCTAAAGTCTTATAGCCTCTCAAAGAAAAGTAAAGGCGTCCCCCTACCGTTCCTTAGACTCTACTAGACTTGTTCTTGTGTGATGACCAACAACCTAATGCTCTGATACCAAGTTTTGTCACGACCCAAATCGGGGACACGACTGGCACCCACATTCACCCTCCTATGTGAGCGAACCAACCAATCTAAACCTTAACATTTCAATTTATATCAACAGAAAATAATGCGAAAGACTTAACTCATTAATAAAACAATTCAAACTATTATTATTATCCCCAAAATCTGGAAGTCATCATCACAAGAACATCTATCCTCAAATTACTAAACTAAAATGTCTAAGAACAAAATTAACTAAAAAAAACTAGTCCATGCCGGAAGTTCAAGGCATCAAGACTTGAAGAAGAAGATCCAGTCCAAGCTAGACGCATTAGCTCACCCTAAATTTTCGAAGGTAGTGAAGACTGGCTTGATCTACTGCTGAGTTGAAGTTGACGGAACGTTTGCTGCATTACACAAATAACAAAGAAGAAAACATAAAAGTAGGGGTCAGTACAACCACACGTACTGAGTAGATATCATCGGCCAACTCAAAATAGAAGATAATATATATCAAGTAATATCATAAATCAACTATAAACTCAACATGTAGCAACAACAAAGTTTATAATCGTCAATAAATACCATCACGTTCATCCATGAGGGCTCAAGCCTCAATACCATACTCATTTGGGAATTAAGTTCATTATGTTGAGTATATTATCGTCTTTCAAGATTCATTATCTTTCTTCCTCTTGTGTCGGTACGTGACTCACGATCCTCTATTTCTTTACCCTGGTGCCGGAACGTGGCACTCCGATCCTCATATACTATCCTGGTACCGGAACGTGGCACCCGATCCATATTCTATCCTGGTGTCAAAACGTGACACTCCGATCCTCATATTCTATCCTGGTGTCGGAACGTGACACTCCGATCCTCATATTCTATCCTGGTACCGGAACGTGGCACCCGATCCATATTCTATCCTGGTGTCGGAACGTGACACTCCGATCCTCATATTCTATCCTGGTACCGGAACGTGGCACCCGATCCCCTAATTCATCAAGCCTTCTTTTATACTAAGGCATCATCATTAACACGTGAATTAGGGTTCTTTCAAGATTTGGGATTCAATAACTTCATCATGCTTATTTTATCACAATCACAAAATCATATTCATGCAAGCATTACAATTAAGCATATAGAAGGGTTTACAAATACTACCAACACATATCATTCGCTATTAAGAGTTACTATAAGAAATAGCATAAACCATAACTCCCCACCGAAGAATTGATCAAACAAGCTAATCCTCAAGCTGCGTTTTCTCCTCCCTCTCGATCGATCCCTCTCTTTCTCTTTGTTCTTTCTGTTTGTTTTATTCAAACCCTCTTTACTTTACCCTAATTATCATATAATTAAGAATAAAAGAGGACAATAGAACCCACTAATTAACTTAAGGTTACCTCCTTTAACCCCAAGTAATTAGACTTATTAATATTAACCCTCAATCTTTATAATTAAGGAAAGAATAGTCCAAAATGTCTCTTAAAACGTGTAAAGAAATCCGATTCTGCCTGGGATTTGCGCAACCTGTGACGGCCCGTCGTGCCTGCGACGGTCCGTCACGCAGGTCGTCGCAAGACCAAAACTCCCCTTTTTCACCACGGACACTGTGACGGTCCGTCACACCTGTGACGGTCCGTCCTGCACGTCCGTCATGGTGTCGAGAAACTCGTTTCCCGTACCAAATTCTCAAAAGTTGAAGTGTTTGCAACGGGAGCTCAAGACGGTTCGTCGTGGCTGGGACGGCACGTCCTGCAGGTCCGTCACAATTTACAGAGAGTCGATTTTCAGTACCCAATTTCAGAATTCCTACGTATATTGAAACGATACACCCTCCGACGGGCCGTCGTGCCTATGACGGTCCGTCGTGGTGTCCGTAGTCTTGGCCAGTTTTTCCCGAAATAAAATCTGCTGCTCAAAACGACTAAACAGGTCGTTACAGAAACTTTGCCGAAAAATTATTTTGTCCTTCATACTTGAAATTCATATCACATTCAAAATTGATCTTTTTATTTGACCAACTACCTAACAGTCATAAACTATTGATGATGTTCTATTTGTTATTTTCGTGTGTATTTATAATAGTTTTGGCATCTCTTTAGATTCATTTAGTTTAAGTGCTTTTAAGTTAAAAAGATGCTTTAATATTTTAATATTTTAATATAATTTTGAGTAAATTTAAAATTGTTTATAATTATTGCATTTGAAGCCAAAATCTATATATATAAATAAATCTAAATGAGAAAAGTGATGTGACACTCTCTGAGCTTCAATTTTATTTATCGTTTTTCTTTAATTTTTTGTGAATTTTTTTAATGTTAAAAGACTTTATTTTATTTGAAATATTTACAAAACATAAACATAGTCAATTATAATAGAACACAATTTGTTGAAATTCCTCTATTACGTGTCCATACAGACACATTAATTTGAACAAACATTTAGAAATAACTAACGGTGATCATATTTAAAGTTTTTGGGCACATTAATTTTTTAAATACTATTTTGTCTATTCAACTTAACGAGTTACCAATAAAACCTATAAATTATCATACTGAAAAACTTTGTTTTTCATCTTGTCTCTTCTTGGTATTAAATTTACAAATCAAAAAGGGCAAATTTTTAAAATGTCAATATTTAATATTTAAGATGGTTCATAACAACACTTTCAATATTTAGCAGAAATGTCAAAATTTAAGTTTGTTATGTATCTTATTTATGTTATTATTATTATTATTATATTATTATTATTATTATTATTATTATTATTTTAAAAAATATAATTTTTATATAACAGATTGAGAGGAATTTAGGATAGATAATTATTTTTAGAAAGGAACAAATACTTAAAAATCTCATCAGTTACAATTTATCAAAATACACCAACTTTTAGCTCTTCTTCTTCTTTTTCATCATGTTATAAAAAAAACACTCTTTTCTCCATTGTTCTAAAAAAATCAATATCCAATTTTCTTAATCTTTTATTTTTTTTCTAAACACTTTTACTAACCAAAATGAATATCCAATATGCACTAATTATTGTTATGAAAATCACGGAATTAAAGAAGTACCACATCTATAAAATTTCAATATCAATTTTTCACTAACTATTTGTTATGAAAATCATATAATCAAAAAATATCATATCTCATTCTCACTAATTATTATTATGAAACTTTATGATAATACATTACAGTTTTATCTATTAAATTTAATTTTTTTTTAATTTGGAAACTTGAACACCTATAGTTTTATCTGTATTTGACATACTTTTTCCACAGTGTATTTGTTTTATTTTTCAAAATTTTTGTATTCTTGCTTAAATCGTATTTATTCCAATATGTATATTGTTTGCATTAATACTATTCTAGTTTTCATGTTGCATTTTGTATAATGAAACTTGTATTTCTTTATTAGTTTGTATTCACTCCAATATGTATGTCAAATAAATATGCATCTTTTTAAGAAATACATTTGTATTCGTATATTTTTCACTGTGTATTTAATTTTCATTTTAGAATCTTGTTTCCTTTTCTAAGTTCATTCCAATATGTATATTATTTGTATTTGTAGATGCATACAAATAAACTAATAGAAAATTGTTCTTCTTATAAATAAAATACATAACTACTTGATATACATTTGGATAAATACAAATTGGAAAAATTAGGCGGATAAGAAAACTTATACTATTTAGTTACTCACCATAGCTATAGTTTGTTATAATTAATACTCGCGACTAATATTATACATTAATTACATAGGCTGACTTCGAGTTTTTATAATTAGTCATGTTTGTATATGTATAATTCATCGGAATATACAAATAAATATGCATTATGTATAATTTTTTAGCCTATATACATATACAATTCACCTCTCTACCACTCTATGCCCTCTCTCGCTCTCCTCTCTCCTCCCTCTCCCAATCTGGCTTGCCATTTATAAAATGTATATGTATAATATACAATTATATACTAAAAAGTTCACCTCTCTCCCACTCTCTGCCCTCTTTCGCTCGCCTTTCTCCTTCCTCTCTCGATCTCGCTCGCCTTCTCCTCTCTACCTCTCTCCTCCCTCTCCCCATCTCTCTTGCCATATATACAATTACATATGTATAATATACAATTATCTAACCAATATACATATACAATTCACCTTTCCTCCACTCTCCCCCCCCCCTCTCTCTCCTCTCTCTCCTAGTCTCACGCGTCTCTCTCCTCCATATAACATGTAGATACACATGTAATTATCAAACTATGGCTATGGAGAGTAATTCATTATTTTTAAGTGGTTATATGTGAAAGTTTCCCATAAAAATTAGGGACAAATAAAAGATTCATAAACCATGCAACATGAAACTTTAATAAATATAAATATTGATAGTATACATAGTGATATGAATAAATATTTAGAAAGCATACCAAATTCTAAAAAAAGAACTATAAATACAAAATAAACTAATAGAAAATTATTCAACAAATATCCGATCTTTATCGTCTTTTTCAAGATCCTAACGAATAGACGAAGATTCTACATTTGTGTTCTGAATTTGAGGAAGGTTTGCACACTAATGAGTCTTGTAAATGTTCTAACCATCTTTCTTCCCTCATTTTAGCAGTGGATCATACATTATACGCTATTTCTTGAGTAATAAATAAATTAAATGATGAAAAATCACTAGAAGTTGGTTGATTAAGATGATTACCTCTAGTAAGCCTCTTGGATTCAGCCATTGGAGAGTAAACTATAACGGAAATTGAAAATACAAAAAATATCTTTTTAAGATTTAAACAAAAACAAAATCAGAAAAAAAATCAGAAAATAGGATAAAGATTAGAGATACTTTAATCAAAGATATTCTTATTGATTCAACTTTTTTTATTGAAAAAAACAACCAAAATATATGGCACCAAAGTATTTGCAACTTGAATGTTGGAGGAAAATCTGAAAAGATAAATATGAGAGAGAGAGAAAAAAAATGGGAGAGAGAATTAACAATTTGAAAAGATAAATATGTGAGAGATGTTTTTTTTTAAAAAAAAATACATAAAATTAATTGAAAAGGGAGATAAAATAGGAGGAAAATTGGGATACATAAATAATGATATTTTTGACATTATTACTAATATTTTAAAAGTATGGATGTTTTTACTAAATATGTTTTTTTTCACTAATGTACTAAATAATGATTTTCTTGATAATCATTTATGTTGTTGATTTGATAATGGACTGATTTTGAGTTTTTGTGTTCGTCATTAGAGTATCTTCACGAGTTCACTAATCAACAAAAATATATATCACTTGCTGGATTTTGTTACATGCAAGACATCAACTTTTTTTTAAAAAAAAAAATCATGTTTATTCTGCACATTTTTATTTTCATAGGTCTTTAGTAATTTATTGACATTATTTTATGTTAGCAGATTTTTGTTATGAGTATAGTTATTAAGATGTTCCACATTATCAAAAAAAAAAGATTGAATATAGACGTTGAATGAGAACCTATCTTATTGTATTGAAATTTAATAATTTTCATTCTTTGTTCATATGAACGATTGATTTTACTGTTTGAAAATTGTATGGTTAAATTCAAACTCTTTTGTCTTATGTTTGGGTCAAGATTATTCCTCAATAAATGTGTATGAATTGAATGAAAATAATTTAATTAAGGATAAACTTATTTTATTGTTATTATAATAGGATAATTTATCGTACTTAAATTCTCAAGTTTTATCATTAACAAACATTCTTAAATGAATTCAATATTTTACTTAATCAATATGTTCGATTTTGTAGGAGGATTATATGCACATGTTTCATCTTTTTCCTTCTCATTGAATTTTCTATTCATCCCGTTTCTTCCCATTCCATAATTCAAATTAAAAAGGTATAATAGTGGCAAGAGATGTGAGATGGGAGGGATTTATCATAGAGGAGAATGATGTATCCGAGAGGGCAATAGGGATGTATCAGCTAGAGGGGGGTGATGTATTCAGAATAAGTTTTTTGAATTTTTAAAAAATATCTAAGTACGAACATGATACAAATTACTAAAAATATTATTTAGTTTTACTCGAGCAAATATCTTAAATGAGGCGAAGTAATGTAGATACTTGGTCCATTAGCCGCATAAACTTAAAACGATATGTTTATGTATAATATGCTTATAATTGTAGTGACCCTTTCCGACCGATACTACAACTTGACAAGAAACCTAATTTAATAATTGCGACATTTAAAAGAGATTAATGAAAGGGAATATTGATTTTAATCTAATTCAGGGATTAGGTTCTCAACAAATAATTTAGTTAAGGATGTGCATCTTGCTCATTTACACATTTATTTGAGGTTAAAATTTATATGACACGAAATTTTAACTTATGATGATGAAAAACCCTCCCAAAATTTGTTAAGCAAATAACCAATGAGTTTTTCATGCATTTATTATCCTCACACTTAAGGATGAAATAACCAGAAAATTAACAACTTCCGTGTAGTAGAGAAATCAGTCGGTTCATGATTCACACAAACTTTCAGGACATATAGTAAATTAGTATATTACAAGACTTGGTTTTACACACCCCAAAAATATAAAAACGTATATGCCATACTTATATTCCAACTTATGATTACATGATCAAATCAGTCCTCAAAATATTATGTAAATATACAAGGTTTATACAAAATATATATGCCTATATGCAAGTAATATCTTCCTTAAAGCTTTCAAAATTTCATCTTCAATGACCAACTTCAAGCATCCTCTCGAACATTCCTTTGATAGAAACAACTATCGCTAAGCATATAACTTAGTGATGTAACAACTATAGATACGAAATTCTAAGATTTACCAAGTTATCATTCTCAAGTCAGGGCAAAACAATTGAAACAGAATCAGTAAATCAATTAAACAATATACAAAGAGTATCAAGTTGGATATTTGAAGCTCCAAATATCAATAACGCTCATAGCACCATTTTCCAAGAGGTTTATGTCACGACCCAAATCGGGGACGCGACTGGCACCCACATTTACCCTCCGATGTGAGCGAACCAACCCATCTAAACCTTAACATTTCAAGATATTTCAACAGAAAATAATGCGGAAGACTTAAACTCATTAATAAAGAAAAAAAACAACTCAAAACTATTATTAATATTCCCAAAATCTGGAAGTCATCACCACAAGAACATCTATCTCAAACTACTAATCTAAGAATGTCTAAAAAGCTAAAAACAATTAAAAACTAGTCCATGCCGGAAGTTCAAGGCATCAAGACTTGAAGAAGGAGACCCAGTCCAAGCTAGACGCATTAGCTCACCCTGAATTTCCGATGGAGTGAAGACGGCTTGATCTACTGCTGAGTCGAAGTTGACGGAACGTTTGCTGCATAACACAAATAACAAAAGAAAAACATAAAAGTAGGGGGTCAGTACAACCACACGTACTGAGTAGATATCATCGGTTAACTCAAAATAGGGAACAATATATATATCAAATAATATTATAAATCAACTATAAACTCAACATGTAGCAACAACAAGTATCTTAATCATCAATAACACCATCAAGTTCATTCATGAGGGCTCAAGCCTCATTACCATACTCATTTGGGAATTAAGTTCATTATGTTGAATATATTATCATCTTTCGAGATTCATTATCTTTCTTCCTCTTGTGTCGGTACGTGACACTCCGATCCCCTACCACTATGTGTCGGAACGTGACACTCCGATCCCCTATATGTGTCGGAACGTGACACTCCGATCCCCTATATGTGTCGGAACGTGACACTCCGATCCCCTACATGTGTCGGTACGTGACACTCCGATCCCCTATATCTACGTGTCGGTTCGTGACACCCGTCCCACTAATACTATGTGTCGGAACGTGACACTCCGATCCACTAATTCTATGTGTCGGAACGTGACACTCCGATCCACTAATTCTATGTGTCGGAACGTGACACTCCGATCCACTAATCTCATTATATCCGTTCATCAAGCCTTCTCTAACCAAGGCATCATCAATCCCAATCACTTTAATTCATCAAGCCTTCCTTTATACCCAGGCATTATCATTAATATCATAGATTAAAGTTTCTTTCAAGATTTGGGATTCAATGGTTTTCATCATGCTTGTATTATCAACATCACATAATCATATTCATACAAACATACAATAAGCATATAGACAGGTTTACAATATCATCAACAATATTATTCACTATCAAGAGTTCACTACGAATATCGTAATACAAAACCATAACCTACCTCCACCGAAGAATTGGAATCAACAAGCTAATCTTCCCAAAGCTCTCTTCTTCTCGTCCAATCTCCCTCAATCGTTTCTCTCTTTCTTGCTGTTCTTTCTCTTTTGTTTTATTCAAACCCTCTTCCTTTACCCTAATTAATCATATAATTGAGTGTGAAAAAGGACAATAAAACCCCACTAATTCACTTAAGGTTACCCCTTTTAAACCCTAAGTAATTAGACTTATTAATGTTACCCCTCAATCTTTATAATTAAGGAAAGAATAGTCAAAAACGACCCTTAAAACGAGGAAAGAAATCCTAAATTGCCTGGGACTGCACAACCTGTGACGGGCCGTCGTGGGTGCGACGGTCCGTCACACAGGCCGTCGTGCCTCCCCAGTTTTCAGGTGAGCTGTGACGGCCCGTCACCCCTGTGACGGTCCGTCCTGCACCTCCGTCCTGACGGTCAGAAACTCGTTTTCTTGCACCAATTCTCAAAAGTTGAAGTGTTTTGCTACGGGGGCTCACGACGGTCCGTCGTGGATGTGACGACTCGTCCTGCAGGTCCGTCACAATTTACAGAGAGTCGATTTTCAGTACCCAATTTTCAAACTTCCAAGTGTCATGGAACGGACCTCTGTGACGGACCGTCGGGCCTATGACGGTCCGTCGGGGTGTCCGTAGTTTAGTTTGGCAGTTTTTCCAGAATTTCGTTCTGCTGCTCAAAACGACTAAACAGGTCGTTACAATAGATACCAATTTACCCATCGTTCGTCCCCGAATGATCAAAAGAAGAAAAACAATGGCGAAAAGGAGTACCTGAATCTGTAAACAGATGTGGGTATTTTTCTTGCATATCTGCCTCCTTCTCCCACGTAGCCTCTCAAACCGTCGATTCTTCCATTGAACCTTGATGGATGCAATCTCTCTCGACCTCAACTTGCGAACTTCTCTATCTAATATAGCAACCGGTTCCTCTTCATAAGTCAAGTTCTCATCTAACAAAACTGAATCCCAACGGATAATGTAGTTTCCATCTCCGTGGTATCTCTTCAACATAGATATATGAAACACCGGATGTACTCCGGACAGCCCTGGGGGTAAGGCTAATTCATAAGCCACCTCCCCTATTCTCTTAAGCACTTCAAATGGTCCAATATACCTTGGACTTAACTT
The DNA here is from genome assembly GCA_027705065.1 of Solanum peruvianum. Taxonomy (NCBI): domain Eukaryota; kingdom Viridiplantae; phylum Streptophyta; class Magnoliopsida; order Solanales; family Solanaceae; genus Solanum; species Solanum peruvianum. Next base: position 13,111,477 of record JAKWJD010001766.1, on the reverse strand, counting down.
ACCTCTTTTTCCAAACCGCATCACCCCTTTCATGGGCGAAACCTTCAACAAGACTTGTTCACCTTCCATGAACTCCAAGTCTCTAACCTTTCGGTCTGCATACTCCTTTTGTCTACTTTGAGCCGCCAAAAGCTTCTCTTGAATAGCTTTCACCTTCTCCATAGAATCTCTCAACAGGTCAGTCCCCCAAGGTCTAACCTCGAAGGCATCAAACCAACCAATGGGAGATCTACACCTCCTCCCATATAATGCTTCAAATGGAGCCATGTCGATACTAGAGTGATAACTATTATTGTACGAAAACTCTGCCAAAGGTAAGAAGCTATCCCACTGGCCACCAAACTCTATCACACATGCGCGTAGCATATCCTCCAAAACTTGAATCGTTCGCTCAGACTGACCATCGGTCTGAGGATGAAATGCAGTACTAAGGTCCAACCTAGTACCTAATTCAGCATGTAGTGTCCTCCAAAACTTAGAAGTAAACTGCGTACCTCTATCTGATATAATGGAGAGTGGAACTCCATGCAACCGAACGATCTCTGAGATGTAGATCTTGGCTAACTTCTCTGCATTGTAGGTCACCTTGACAGGAATGAAGTGAGCAGACTTAGTTAACCTATCAACAATCACCCAAATAGAGTCATACTTACCCAATGTCTTTGGAAGACCAACCACGAAGTCCATCGCGATTCTCTCCCACTTCCATTCAGGAATGGGCATTCTCTGAAGTGTTCCTCCGGGCCTTTGGTGTTCATACTTTACTTGTTGACAATTTGGACACTTGGCAACAAACTCAACAATATCTCGCTTCATTCTACTCCACCAGAAGTGTTGCTTTAGGTCGCGATACATCTTGGTTGCACCAGGATGTATAGAATATCCGGAACTATGAGCTTCTGTAAGAATAGTGGTGATCAAATCATCGATGCGGGGTACACATACTCTTCCCTTGATCCTCAAAACACCTTCCCCATCGATTATTGCTTCCTTAGCCTCTCCTTGCAACACACTTTATCTCGAATTCGCCTTAGTTTCTCATCGTCAAACTGTTTCCCCTTAATCTGATCAAGAAAAGAGGATTTTGCCTCTACACAAGCTAACAGTCCTCCCTTCTCGTTTATTTCTAACCTCATAAGGTCATTAGCCAAAATCTGCACTTCTCTAGCCAATGGGCGTCTAGAAGCTTGCAAATGAGCTAGACTTCCCATGCTTCCGGCCTTCCTACTCAAAGCATCCGCTACAACATTAGCCTTCCCTGGATGATACAAGATAGTGATGTCGTAGTCCTTCAGTAGTTCCATCCATCTTCTCTGTCTCAAGTTCAAGTCTTTCTGAGTGAAGACATACTGTAAACTACGATGGTCCGTGTAGACTTCACACTTAACCCCGTACAAGTAGTGTCTCCATTGCTTTAGTGCAAATACTACCGCGGCCCACTCCAAATCATGGGTCGGATAGTTACGTTCATGCACTTTTAATTGTCTTGAAGCATAAGCAATCACATTTTTCTCTTGCATTAGCACTGCACCCAACCCAGAATAGGATGCATCACAATAGACAATGAAGTTTTTGCCCTCTACCGGCAAGGTGAGGATGGGCGCGGTAGTCAACAAAGTCTTAAGCTTCTGAAAGCTTTCCTCACATTCATCTGACCATACAAATGGAACATTCTGCTTAGTCAAGTTCGTCAATTGGGAAGCAATGGAAGAGAATCCCTTGACGAATCGGCGGTAATAGCTAGCTAACCCCCCACAAAACTCCTTATTTCTGACACGTTTGTAGGTCTTACCCAATTCTTTACCGTCTCAATCTTAGATGGATCTACCATCACTCCACTCCATTTAGAAACCACGTGCCCCAAGAAGGACACTGAATCTAGCCAAAACTCACACTTGGAGAATTTCGCATAAAGCTTTTTCTTCTCAACAACTCTAACACCATTTTCAAATGCTCCTCATGTTCTTTCTTACTTTTGGAGTATATCAGTATATCATCAATAAACACGATCACAAAGAGATCCAAATATGGCTTGAAAATCCCGTTCATCAAGCTCATGAAGGCAGCAGGGGCATTAGTAAGACCAAACGACATTACCACAAACTCATAATGCCCATACCTAGTTGGAAAAGCAGTCTTTGGCACATCCGTTGCTCGTATTTTCAGTTGGTGATAACCGGATCTCAAGTCGATCTTCGAGAAGACACAAGCACCTTGTAACTGATCGAACAAGTCATCAATGCGAGGAATGGGGTACTTGTTCTTAATAGTTACCTTGTTCAACTGTCGGTAATCTATGCACATTCGGAAACTCCCATCTTCTTCTTTACAAACAAAACCGGAGCACCCCAAGGAGATGCACTTGGTCTAATGAAGCCTTTGCTCAACAACTCTTGAAGTTGAGCCTTTAATTCTCTTAACTCCGCGGGAGCCATTCTATACGGGGGTATAGAAATGGGGCGAGTACCGGGTTCCAAATCAATGCAGAAGTCTATATCCCTATCTGGTGGCATACCGGGAAGATCTGCAGGGAACACATCCAAAAACTCACAGACTACCGAAACTGACTCAATCGATGGTACTTGAGTAGTGTCATCCTTAAGATGTGCCAAGAAAGCTAGACAACCCTTACTAACCATCTTCTGAGCACGAATAAAGGAGATGATACGCACCGGATTGGGAGTGTAGTCACCCTCCCATACTAACTGATCTGCCCCAGGCTTGGCTAACGTCACTGTTTTAGCATTACAATCCAAAATCGCAAAGTTTGGAGAAAGCCAAGTCATACCCAGAATTACATCAAAGTCACCCATTTCTAAAATAACCAAATCTACATAAGTGTTGCTCCCCACAAAATTTACCAAACAAGACCTATACACTTTTTCGACTATCACAGACTCACCCACCGGAGTAGAAACACGAATAGGTATGTCAAGTAATTCACAATGTAAATTTAGGCCATTAGCAAATGAGGAAGATACATATGAAAACGTGGAGCCAGGGTCAAATAATACAGATGCCATGCAATCACAAACCAAGAGATTACCTGTGATAACAGCATCAGACGCCTCCGCTTCAGACCTCCCAGGGAAAGCATAACAATGGGCCCTATCATTTGTCTGTCCGTTGCCCCTACCATGTTGTGTAGTAGTGGCTCCGTTTTGCCCTTCACCTCTGCCGTTTTGGTGACCACCATTACCTCGGCCACCACGCCCTCCAGAATAACGACCTCTACCATTACCACCTCTTCCTCTAGCCATTGGGGCTCTGTAACTCTGTTTTGGACAATTCCTCCTAATATGTCCAATCTCCCCACATCCATAGCACTCTCTGGAGTCAGGCATGGGTCTCTCGGAGTAGTGTTGACCGTTCTGAGGTGGACCCCCAACTACAGTCTGTAGTGAAGACTGTATTGGTCGATTTGAGTGACCTCCAGAGTTCTGTCCTCTAGAATAAGAACCATTATACTCACCTCCCCTACGAAACCTCTTTGATGTCGATGTCGTGGTGAAGTCATCTGGTTTCACTCCTTCCACCTCAATCACAAAGTCTACCACCTCTTGGAAGGATGTTGCCGTCCGCTATCTGTAAGGCTGAAATCCGCAATTCTGACCTCAACCCCTTCACAAAACGGCGGATCCGTTCTTGTGGACTGAAACAAAGTTGCGTGGCATATCTGGATAGCGCGCGAAATTTAGCCTCATACGCGTTTACTGTCATCCTTCCCTGTTCAAGACTCAAGAACTCATCCCTCTTTCTATCTCTCAAAGTCCTTGGGATATTTTCTCCATAAATAGGGTAGAGAATGATTCCCAAGTCATAGGTGGTGCCTCTGTTGGTTGACACTCAACATGTGAACGCCACCACATTTTGGCGTTCCCTTGGAACTGATAGCTCACGAACTCGACACCAAACCTCTCTACTATCCCCATCTTGTGTAGTAGCTCATGACAATCAACCAGAAAATCATAAGCATCCTCAGATTCTGCACCCTTGAAGACTGGGGGTTTCAATTTCAAGAACTTACTGAAAAGTTCGTGTTGATCGTTTGTCATAATAGGCCCAGTAGTCAGACGTGGAAATGTGCCTATTCCCAATGTTGCATCCATGCGGGGAGCCATAGTAGCCGCATGTCGTATCTCTGAAACCGGAGGTGTTGGTGCAGAAACCACTGGAGGTGCTTGACCCTGATCAGACAACCCGCTAAGATAAGCAAGTACTTGGTTGATCATCTCTGGGGTAGGTTGGGGTGGCATTTCCTCATTCTGCCCTTGTTCAGTTTCCCCTTCCTCACCCTCTCTAACTATCTCCTCAGTCGGTGGAGGAGTCACCGCCCTAGCATCAGATGGGCTAGGGGCTCGTCCTCTTCCTCTAGAGGACGTCCTCCCACGACCTCTCCCACGGCCTCTTGCCGTTGTTCTTCCTCGAGCCACAGCCCCAGTGGCCGGCTCAGTAGTTTCCTGTCTTTCCGTTGTCGCTGCTGGTGCGGTCGTTGCTCTAGTTCTAACCATCTGCGAAATAGAATGAAGATGGTCAGATACCAATTTGTATCACCTAGATACCAATTGGACTCAAGTAGTAGCACGAAAGAAAGAATGAAAGAATGGAATTTTCCTAAAGTCTTATAGCCTCTCAAGGAAAAGTAAAGGCGTCCCCCTACCGTTCCTTAAGACTCTACTAGACCTGTTCTTGTGTGATGAGACCAATGAACCTAATGCTCTGATACCAAAGTCTGTCACGACCCAAATCGGGGACGCGACTGGCACCCACATTTACCCTCCGATGTGAGCGAACCAACCCATCTAAACCTTAACATTTCAAGATATTTCAACAGAAAATAATGCGGAAGACTTAAACTCATTAATAAAGAAAAAAAACAACTCAAAACTATTATTAATATTCCCAAAATCTGGAAGTCATCACCACAAGAACATCTATCTCAAACTACTAATCTAAGAATGTCTAAAAAGCTAAAAACAATTAAAAACTAGTCCATGCCGGAAGTTCAAGGCATCAAGACTTGAAGAAGGAGACCCAGTCCAAGCTAGACGCATTAGCTCACCCTGAATTTCCGATGGAGTGAAGACGGCTTGATCTACTGCTGAGTCGAAGTTGACGGAACGTTTGCTGCATAACACAAAAACAAAAGAAAAACATAAAATAGGGGTCAGTACAACCACACGTACTGAGTAGATATCATCGGTTAACTCAAAATAGGGAACAATATATATATCAAATAATATTATAAATCAACTATAAACTCAACATGTAGCAACAACAAGTATCTTAATCATCAATAACACCATCAAGTTCATTCATGAGGGCTCAAGCCTCATTACCATACTCATTTGGGAATTAAGTTCATTATGTTGAATATATTATCATCTTTCGAGATTCATTATCTTTCTTCCTCTTGTGTCGGTACGTGACACTCCGATCCCCTACCACTATGTGTCGGAACGTGACACTCCGATCCCCTATATGTGTCGGAACGTGACACTCCGATCCCCTATATGTGTCGGAACGTGACACTCCGATCCCCTACATGTGTCGGTACGTGACACTCCGATCCCCTATATCTACGTGTCGGTTCGTGACACCCGTCCCACTAATACTATGTGTCGGAACGTGACACTCCGATCCACTAATTCTATGTGTCGGAACGTGACACTCCGATCCACTAATTCTATGTGTCGGAACGTGACACTCCGATCCACTAATCTCATTATATCCGTTCATCAAGCCTTCTCTAACCAAGGCATCATCAATCCCAATCACTTTAATTCATCAAGCCTTCCTTTATACCCAGGCATTATCATTAATATCATAGATTAAAGTTTCTTTCAAGATTTGGGATTCAATGGTTTTCATCATGCTTGTATTATCAACATCACATAATCATATTCATACAAACATACAATAAGCATATAGACAGGTTTACAATATCATCAACACATATTATTCACTATCAAGAGTTCACTACGAATATCGTAATACAAAACCATAACCTACCTCCACCGAAGAATTGGAATCAACAAGCTAATCTTCCCAAAGCTCTCTTCTTCTCGTCCAATCTCCCTCAATCGTTTCTCTCTTTCTTGTTGTTCTTTCTCTTTTGTTTTATTCAAACCCTCTTTCCTTTACCCTAATTAATCATATAATTGAGTGTGAAAAAGGACAATAAAACCCCACTAATTCACTTAAGGTTACCCCTTTTAACCCCTAAGTAATTAGACTTATTAATGTTACCCCTCAATCTTTATAATTAAGGAAAGAATAGTCAAAAACGACCCTTAAAACGAGGAAAGAAATCCTAAATTGCCTGGGACTGCACAACCTGTGACGGGCCGTCGTGGGTGCGACGGTCCGTCACACAGGCCGTCGTGCCTCCCCAGTTTTCAGGTGAGCTGTGACGGCCCGTCACCCCTGTGACGGTCCGTCCTGCACCTCCGTCCTGACGGTCAGAAACTCGTTTTCTTGCACCAAATTCTCAAAAGTTGAAGTGTTTTGCTACGGGGGCTCACGACGGTCCGTCGTGGATGTGACGACTCGTCCTGCAGGTCCGTCACAATTTACAGAGAGTCGATTTTCAGTACCCGATTTTCAAACTTCCAAGTGTCATGGAACGGACCTCTGTGACGGACCGTCGGGCCTATGACGGTCCGTCGGGGTGTCCGTAGTTTGGCCAGTTTTTCCAGAATTTCGTTCTGCTGCTCAAAACGACTAAACAGGTCGTTACAGTTTAATAACAAGATCACCCAATATATATATCGTGCCATCGCACCAAGCACGAGCAGGTATTAAGAAGGGTTGACACCCTGTATCAAGAAGCGTCAAAGCCGAATAATCTAGAGAACCAAGAACGATATTAAAAATACTTTCTAGTTCGTACTTAAAATTGACAACTCCCATACTTAAGACGAACTAAAAATCCAGAGTCAAGATTGAAAATGATCCGAATCAAGAGGCATTCCAATAGTGAACAAGTCACATCCACAAGAAGGACAAGGTCCCAACAAGAGTGCCAAGTGATCAAACAATCCATACAAGAGGGTGAGTTACACAAGAGTCTTTAACGTCTTAAATAACGACAACACGACGATGCAAAGTGACAAGAGGTAATCAAGGTACCAAGACAAACTTTCAGATACACCAACAGATAAATAATAGTACAAGTATAAGTTTATACACAAACCTCAATTCTTTAGACAAGAAACAATCCAACACCACTTCAAGAGTTCAAACCGTAGACCAACCAACATATGCAGGTTCTCAACTTATTCACGAGTATATACAACCTTAAAAATACAATTAGATAACTTCCTTAATTCCTAGAATCTCAATAATGTTGATGAAAAATAGGATTATCAACACAAGTACGCCTAGCCTGTACGAATACGACTAAGCTCACAAAATAGTAATTTTGTCCAAAGCACTGAAAAAGGAAACGACAAAACTAGAATTTATATCCTTCATAAAAGATGTAGGTACATCCCTTAAGCTTGAAAATAATCAATAATCACCACAAAATACATTTTGTACAAAATACATTTTGTACAAAATACATTTTATACAAAATAATATAATCAAAGCACTAACACTTGAACATACATGATTTCTAATTTAAGAATTTGGACAGAACTTCTCATATGTTGCGTCCCATATTTCGAATCCATAACTGCAAAATTAGAGTTTAACATAAGCATAGGAGTTGTAGGCACATAAATTATATCCCCAAAACATTTTTATTCGCTGTAAACAAAGTTCTATTAAACGAGATATGAATAAAATACCAAACACTATCCAACATAGAAATAAATTCTCTATCACTTACCAAGGAGAAGTGTGAGTCTCAAATTCCAGAAAAAAATGACCTATTTTTTCTCATGATTTTAAAGAAAAACTTGTTAGATAATGTCCTAACGTTCCTATCTTCAGATGAGACGAAATTCACGACAAGAGGTGGCAAAATATAGTCTCAAAAGTGAGGCTAGTCACATGTACAACTGTCACTAAAAGGTGTTGCCCAAATAATTGTGTGCTGCCCAAAATGCATACATATACCCCTATATGTATATACTTGATGCCAATACTTTCAATTTATTTGTAATTTTAATTAGTCAATTTACATAATACCCCCATACAGTACCTTAAATTGCAAGAACACTTATGTTAAGCAAGGTTGTAAGTATCACAAAATCTCAAGTACCTAAATGAGAATAAAAAATATTATAGTAATTAGGAAATGATGTATCGACATGTGAATCATGGTCTAATTTTTAGGGGTGTTACAATACTTACGTATGATTTATGTATATGATTAAAAAAATAATTAATTTGATCAATTAGTTGTGAAATGTCCCGATGATATTAGGGGTACTATATTTATAATTTTTGTGAAATGTCCCGATGATATACAAGTGCTTAAAAACAAATAAATTGCTTTATCTGTGCTATTTTCTAATAGGAAAAACTTATATTCATGCATATCACTCTTATATTAATTTGTTATCTCTACATGGTGGACAAGGCTCAAGGCGTTCGTCGTGGTTCTTGAGTTTTGTTGCGGATTTTCGCCATGAGCTTGATATCTAAGAGGTATGTAAGCTTCCACAGTATTGGGTTCGTTCACCCACACACCAATCATATTATTTCGAGCTTAATTTCATTCTCAAAAGTTGAAGGAATTGAGTTCTTGATAAGTTTTCTTGAAGTTCATTGTAAACTTTATTGTTGGATTGATGAATTCTTGAGACAAAGGTTAGTTATTTGAGTGTTATTTTGAGTAGATTAGTGTGTATTTAGGTTGGGTAATTGTATAAGGAAAACTTGAGAAAAAAATCGATTAAAAGTAATATATGATCAGAAAATGAAACACGAAATTTGTTGGATTTGTGTGGGGCAATGGTGGCGCAACTCACCATGGATGCGCCACGATGGTATTTGTGCAGTTTGAAGATGGAGCCCCGTACAAATAATGCGCCAGGGTCTCCTGCCCCAACTCCTTTTCCGTCATTTGTCCCATTTGAGTGTCACGTCCAGACATACACCTTGGGCGGGACTGGCACTCGAGAACCATTGTTGTCCCCAAGCTAAACTTTGGTCTGACTTACTTGCTCAGCGGAAGAATTTTAATCATTAAGATGAGATGCATATACAAGATAACCCAATAATGTCAAAACTAAACTCATAATGTTTCAGAAATAAATATTTAACTTAGAAAAAGTGGCAACTCAAATCCAAACATAAGCCAATAACTAGGTAACGATGAATGAACTAAAATCTGACTATCTATTTGTGAAACCTCTAAACAACCTGAGATGAATATCAGGACAAGACCGACGACATCCTAATGGAATGACTAATACTGAAAGTAATAATAAAGGATCCTCCGAAACCAAGGAGGCTTAGAAACAAGTCTGGAGCTCAACTAGAATCAATGATGCACTGCATGCTGATCCTGGTTACCTGTATCTTTATCATTAAAAGATGTCGGTCAAAAGGCATCATTACATTGAATGTACGAGTATGCAAGGGGAATTTTAAAACAAGATATAAGATTGAAATGAACTGAAGAATTTACCTGGATCATCTCAAACTTAACTGAACTAATTTCAATATAAAGCAGTATAAAAAAATTGCAATTCAAAGAAAATCTTTTTAAAACGTTTAATCAACTCTGTGTATTTGGAAATATAATAATACTCTTTGTATATGAAAAAATACAAATATAACTCAGAAATGTATGTAAAAATACAATTAAACTGTTAAACTATGTGTATAAGAATAAAAATACTTTTGTGGGAGTTTCTCTAACCGACAACCATCATGTAAGAAACATTGTGATGATACAACATTTTATCTCACGCTGCCATGGCCGCCCTATATCTTGCCGAGGGTATAGATCTGGATACTAAGTGGATATACTAGTCTTTGCTGAAAAAACACTAAGTAATCATAAGAAAAGTATGACCTTATTCTACTCATGGTGGCAACATGGTTTATGGGGACTGGGGATCGTCTGAACTTTCTCCCATATTGGTGCTCAATACTACTCCAAAAATATGATACTATCTATTATGTTTAAAAACATACTTCTTTTGTGATTTGAGATAATTGCTCAAAACCTTAGCTCAAGGGATATCATGGAAATCAAAGTTTTCTCTCACGCTTAATTGTGAAAGCATTTAACTCTTAGAAAATCAAGTTTTCCTTTTCTTGTTTAAATGTGAAAACGTTTTAAACTCTTTGGGATACAAAGTCCCCATATATTTTTGAAAAATGAACTTCAATCTTTACTCAACTAGAAGTTGAAGTCTAAAAATAAAGTTAAAACATTTGTGAAAGACTTTTGAAAACTTTATGAACTTCTTTTAACCCGATTCTTAACTTTTAGACTTGACTTTTAACATTCACTGAATCGAAGTACGGATTCAAGGTTCATGATCTCATGTTTATGGAGTATTTCATGACGTTTAGACGTACCTTAGAGTGTTGGAATCAACTTGAAAACATAGGCACGTTAAGAAGCAACTAGTACGGAAAGATCGGGAGGGGGAGAGGGAAACTGGCATTCGTGGTGCTCTCAGAGGCGCGGGGCGCCATCCCTTAAAATTCAGGGGCTGGGTTGGGGCGCTCTGGCTGGCGCGGTTCCCCAAAGCACAACATTCAAAGACCCCTTCTTGGGGCTATGAGACAGCGTCTCCCTAGGCCCCTATCGAGGCACACTCCGACTTTTCTGCTTCGTTTTTCATCTCTCTACCCCCTATTTTGACTTGGTTATTTCCCCAAACGCATAGAATCAACTATACCATAAATATATGAAAGATTTTAATCAAATTCACACCTAAAATCATGGATTCGTATCAAACAACTTCTCAATAATTTCAACAAATCAAGAATTCAATAGAGTTCAACAAGCCCGTTAAGAACTCAATTTCTCATATATGTGTGTGTGTGCGTGTGAGCATGCTTGCGTGCACGTGTCTGTCATTTAATCATGTTAAACAATAAATGTATATATAAAATAGTAGTTTTTACATTTAATTAATTTGGTATAAATATCGAGAGGGTTAAATATTGTCTAATTTTTGGATATAAATATCCCAATTTTTTTTTTTTGTAAACCTATATTACTATTTTAACATTAGTTATAAATTCATGGCAATATCGTGGTTTAGGCAACATGAGTCGTACTTAATAATTAACTAAACAAAAAATAAATAACTTAAGTATTTTAGGATTCCATTCAAGCAAGCAATTTATAATGTATCATACAAAGCAGTATTCAAATTGGATTTTTAATGTTACCATTAGAAAATGACAATTTTACATTAAAAGATATTTTTATTAGAAAGGGAGTTATCACTCTCATAGATGACAAGGGATGTGATTAGTGGGAAAATAATAGCTTCTACAAGGTAATAGATTCATTTAATTTATCTAAACTCAATTTTAAGTAAGCAAGTTTGTGTTATCTTTCCGTTTAGTATCCTAAAGGGAAAGATATTACAAACTTCCTTACTTAAAATTGAGTTGATATAAACCCAAAGGATTTATTACCTCCTAGAAGCTATTCTTTATAGAAAATAAATTTTCTTCACAACCAAAGAAAAGAAATAGGTGAGAAAAAAAGGAGAAGAAGTGACTATATATAAAACTATGTAGCAGTATACTCAAATATTTGACAAAATGAGATTTAACACAGAACTGGAAATAGGAAATCCTAGTAATTTAAATTGCAACTACCTATATTCTTCCCGGTAATTACAACAAATCCACCTCAAAATATGAGAACAAGTTCAAAACTAGTTACATGACCATAAAATGAAGCAATAATCATGACTCGAATAAATGAAATGACAAATGGAGCGACTCTAAATTTTTTTAAAGGAAAATGGACCATACCAATTTTTAAGGCATAATACATAAATATGCCATTTAACTTGGCTTCGAATCACATTTATGCCTTTCAACTTTCGGTATGCACGTCCAATATTTGTATTATGCCAATTTCTAATGTATTATTTTTTTTGTCACCAAGTCAAAAACTATCTCTTTACAAGTTCCCTCCACCCCACCCCACCCCCACCCCTTTTTTTTTTCTTTTACAAGGTAATTAAATACTATTTTATTTTATATTTTATATGGGACATTAAATTTGTATTCAATATTTTTTTTCAAAAATAGTATCATTCAATGTAAAATAATCACTGTTTTTCTTACGAATCACATTGCTTGTCATATCAAGTGAGTGATAACTCTGTCTCTAAAAATATCTTTTAATGTAACATTATCATTTTTTATTAATGATAATTATTGTTAATATAAAATCAAATTTAAATATTATTTTGTGTGAAAACATCACAAGATGCTTGCTTGAATAGAATCTTAAAATACTAAGTTATTTTACATTTGTCTAGTTAATTATGATGCACCACTCTTGTTGTTGAAACCACAAGTTTGTCGTGAATTTGATTTTAATGCTTAAATAGTAATACATGCTTTAAAATTCAAAAAAAAAACATGAAAATTTAGAGTTTTATGTTTTATCATTTAGGATATATTTGGTACAAAAAATAATAGTTTTTTAGATATGTATATCCAAAAAATGATAAATATTTATCCCTCTCGATATTAATACCAAATTTATTTAGTGTAAATATTTAGTATCTTTCATATAAATCTTCAACTATTGATATTGGACTCATTAATGCAACAAAGAAGCATAACTATTAGAGTATTACCATAAAAAATGTGGTTTAGTGGATGAGACTGCTTCTTTAAACATCGATCTTGGGATCGATCATGAATATGGGAAATTCTTGATAGATAGCATTTTCGTAAAATGTATGTTTTTTGCACTTGACTAGGTGGACAGTTGACTGGAAGATAACTTCGATTCGCCCGGCCAACAGGCGGATGTCGTGCTTATCTTGTGTGACAACATTACAGAGTGAGTTGCTCTTCTATCCTATACAGTACAAATTTGAATTAGTTGAACTCTTATACGAATACCATAGAAAAAATAAATATACATATAGTTTTGATTTAAAAAAATTATTGTTCGTTTAGCATATGACAATGTGAAAAAAACAAATTACCATCTGGCACAAAACAATACTCGTGTTAGTAATTGTGATGATGATTTATTTTTATTTATTATCTTTATCAGCTTTCTAATTATTATTTCTCAGTTAATATTTTTGTTGTTCACAAAATTATCGTGAATTTAACCGATAATTATTGTATCAGAGCTATTAAAACATTGCCAAGTGGTAAAGTAGGCCCTATCGTCCAATTATGTTGATGATAATTTATTTTAATTTAATTATCTTTATCACTTTTCTAATTATAATTTGTCAATTAATTTTTTCGTTGTTCATAAAATTATCGTGAATTTAACCGATAATTATTGTATGAGAGCTATTAAAACGTTGTCAAGTGGTAAACTGGGCCTTAACGGCCAATTATGCCTTTTAGTTGAAATTTTGCAAAAAAAATATTTCTTCCTTCATCCCTTAAATTCATATCATATTCAAAATCGATCTTTCTCTCTCACCAACTATATAACAGCCATAAATTATTGATGATGTCATAAATTAGAGCTAGATTTTTTTTTCATGTTTGAGCCCCTTCTTGTTACTTTTGTGTATGTTTAATAATTTTGGAATCTATTTAGATTGATTTAATTTAAGTGGTTTTAAGTTAAAAAGATGTTTAAGTATTTTTTTAATCAACTTTTGAGTAAATTTAAAATTGTTTATAACTATTGCAATCACAGCTAAAATCTATAGTATAATATAAAGCTGGATGAGAAAACAGTGATGTGACGCTCTCTATGAGCTTCAATGTTATTTATCCTTTTTCTTTAATTTTTTGGGCATTTTTCTAATATTAAAAGACTTAATTTTATTTAAAATATCTACAAAACATTAAAAATTGTCAATTAATAATAGAACCCAATTGTTGAAACTCCTCTATTAAGTGTCCATAAAGACACATTAATTTGAGAAAGCTAAATTATAAAACTTATTAAATTTAGAAATAAGTAACGGTAATCATATTAAAGTTTATGAGCACATTAATTTTTTAAATATTATTTTATCTATTTAACTTCATACCAGTTACCAATAAAATCTATAAATTATTATACTGAAAAACTTTGTTTCTTCATCTTGTCTCTTCTTGGTATCTAAATTTTACGAACCAAAAATCTTTATAATCATTTATATTGTTGATTTGATAATGGGCTGATTTTGAGTTTTTCTGTTCGGCGTTGAGTATCTTCACGAGTTCACTAATCAACAAAAATATATATCACTTGAAGGATTTTGTTACATGCGAGGCATCAACTTTTTTTTAAAATAAAAAATCCATGTTTATTTTGCATTTTTTTAAATTTTCATTGGTCTTTATTATTTTATGGACATAATTTTATGTAAGCAGATTTTTGTTATGAGTATAGTTATTAAAATGTGCTAAATTATCAAAAAAAAAATTGAATAGGGATGTTGTATGCGAATCTATCTTAATGTATTGAAATTTATTGATTTTATTATTTTCATTCTTTCTTATTATGAACGATTGATTATAGTGTTTAAAAATTGTATGGTTTTTCAAACTCTTGTTTCTTATGTCTGGGTCAAGATTTATTCCTCGATAAAAGAGTATGAATTGAATGAAAATAATTTAAGGATAAACTTATTTTATTCTTATGATTATTATAATAGGATAATTTATTATTCTTAAATTCTCTAGTTTTATTATTAATAAACAGTCTTGAATGAATTTAATATTTTACTTAATCAATATGTTCGATTTTTTAGGAGGGGTTATATGCACATGTTTCATCTTTTTCCTTCTCATTAAATTCTCTATTCATCCCGTTTCTTCACATTCCATAATTTAAATTAAAAAAGTATAATAGAGGTGAGAGATGTGAGATGAAAGGGATGTATCATATAGGAGATAGATGTATCCGAGAGGGCGATAGAGATGTATGAGCTAGGGGGGGGTTATGTATTCAGATAATTTTTTTGAATATATTAAAAATATCTAAGTATGAACATGATACAAATTACTAAAAATATTATGTAGTTTTAATCGAGCAAATATCTCAAATGAGTCTAAGTAATGTAGATACTTGGTCAATTAACTGCTTAAACTTAAAACGACATGTTTATGTATAATATGTATATAATTAAAAAATAATAATAAGTTGATCGATTATTTGTGAAACATACCGATGAAATCAGGGGTATTATATTTAAAATTTTAACTTTTACATTGTTTTCAAGTAACTAAAAATAAAAAAATAATTACTTTATCTGTGCTATTTGCTAATAGTACAAACTTAAATTCTTGCATAACTCTTTTATATTGATTTATTATCTCTACATGGTGGACAAGCCTCAAGGCGTTTGTCGAGATTCTTGAGTTTTGTTGCGGATTTTCACCATGGGTTTGATCTCTAAGTGGTATGTAAGCTTCCACATTATTGCGTTCGTTCACCCACCCACCAACCATATTATTTCAAGCATAATTTCATTCTCAAAAGTTGAAGAAATTGAGTTCTTGATCAGTGTTCTTGAAGTTCATTCTATATCTATTTTTGTTGGGGTTTTGATGAATTCTTGAGACAAAAGTTAGTTATTTGTTATTTTGAGTAAATTAGTGTGTATTTAGGTTGGTTAACTAAATCTAAGGAAAAATTGAGAAAAGAAATTGATTAAAAGTAATTTAGGATCAGAAAATGAGAGACGCAATTCGTCGGATTTTTCTAGGGAAATGGTGGTGCGACGCGCCACGGATGCGCCAAGATGATGTCTCTGAAGTTTGGGGATGGTACCCCGCACCAAGAATGCGCTAGTATCTCCTGCCCCATCTCCTTTTCAGTCAGTTGTCCCATTTGAATGTCACGACTCAACATACACACTGGGTGGGACAGGCACTCGAGAACCATTGTTGTTCCAAGCAAATCCTTGGCCTGACTTACTTACTCGACGGATGAATTTTAAGCATTAAGATGAGAACCCATATACAAGATAACCCAATATTCTCAAAATTAAACTCATAATGTTTTAGAAATAAATATTTAACTTAGACAAAGCGGCAACTCAAATCCGAACATAAGACAATAACAAGGTAATGATGAATGAACTAACATCTGACTATCTATCTGTGAAACCTCTATACAACTGAGATGGATATCAGCAAAAGACCTACGACATCCTAATGAACTAACTAATAATGAAGTGATAAAAAAGATACTTCGAAATCAAGGAGACTTACTAACAAGTCTGGAGCTCAACTAGAATCGACGATGCACTGGATGATGATCCTGAGTACCTGTATCTGTATCACTAAAGGATATCGATCTAAAGACATCATTACATTGAATGTACTAGTATGCAAGGGGAATTTTAAAACAAGATATAAGATTGAAATCAACTGATGAACTTACGTGGCTCAACTCAAACTTAACTGAACTCATTTACATATAATGAAGTATAAAACAAGTGTAATACAAAGAGAAGGTTTTTAAAACGTGGATATCAACTCTGTGTATTTGGAAATACAATTATATTGCATGTGTATGCAAAAATACAATTATAACTCTGAAATATACGTAAATATATGATTAAACTGTGTATATAAAAATACAAATACTTTTATGGGAGTTTCTCTAACCAACAACCATCATGTAAGAGCAATAGTGATGATACAATATTTTGCCTCATGCTGTCATGGCCTTCCTATACCTTCCCGAGGGTATAGAACCAGACCACTAAGTGGATAAACTAGTCTATGCTAAAAAGCACTAAGGAATCATAAAAAAATTATAACCTTATTCTAACCATGGTGACTACATGGTTTATGGGGACTCGAGGTTGTCTAACTGTCCCTCATATAGGTGCTCAATAGTACTCCCAAAATATCTATTATGTTAAATTTGTACTTCTTTCTGTGATTTGAGATAATTGCTCAGAAACTTAGCTCAAGGAATATCTTAGAAATCAAAGTTTCCTCTCTTGCTTAATTGTGAAAGCATTTACTCTTTTCCGAATACTAGTCTAAAGACTCTTAGGAATCAAGGTTTCCTTTTCTTGTTTAAATGTGAAAACATTTTAAACTCTTTGGGAATGCATAGTCCCCATATATTTTTGAAGAAATGAACTTCAATATTTACTCTTTAGTCTTTACTCAATCAGAAGCTTATGTCTTAAAATAGAATTAAAACATTTGTGAAAGACTTTTGAAAACTTTATGAACTTCTCTTGACCTAATTCTTACTTTCTAAACTAACTTTTATTAAATTGAAGTATGGATTCAAGGTTCATGATCTCATGTTTATGGATGAATTCAATATGTTTAGATGTGCATTCGAGTGTTGGAATCAACTAGAAAACATGGTATGTTACTAAGAAACTAATATGGAATGATAGGGGGGAAGAACTGGCGTTCATGGCGCTCTGAGAGGCGCGGGGCGCCAGCCCTGAAATTCATGGGCTGCGTTGGGGAGCTTTGGCTGGCGCTACACCCTAAAGCCCAACATTCGGAGACCCCTTCTTGGGGCTCTGAGAGGGAATTGTTGACACCCAATTTTGACCCTCCCCGGTATAAATTAGTTCTCGAGCTTCTTAAATTTCCAAACAATTTAAAAATAATTAGTTTTATAAATTTTACGATTATTTCTCAAAATATTTTAAATTTTAGTAAGTATTCTAATTTAGCTAATTTAGTTTAAATTATGGTTATATTTTGAATCACTATTTTACAATTTAAATAATTATATTACTAAATAAGAAGCTCGTTAATTAATTAATACAAATTCGTTTTATTTAAGGTTTAGCCAAATTTATCATCTTAACTATATTTGGCTATTTGTTAAATTGAACCCATTTTCCCTTTCAATTTTAAAGAACTGAATTTGGGCCTTCTCCCAATTTACCCCAGGCCCACTTTTGTCCTCAACCCAATTAATTCCCTTT
This sequence comes from Solanum peruvianum, assembly GCA_027705065.1. Lineage (NCBI taxonomy): Eukaryota > Viridiplantae > Streptophyta > Magnoliopsida > Solanales > Solanaceae > Solanum > Solanum peruvianum. Next base: position 13,093,484 of record JAKWJD010001766.1, on the reverse strand, counting down.
CCAGCCCAACTTCTCCCTTGCCCAACTCTTCCAAACATTCCCAGCCCGACCCCCATTCCCTTCCAGCCCAATTTTCTTTTTCCCCTTCCCCCCCAACCTTACCCCTTTTATAATTCAAAATTCAAAATTCAAAATTCAAATTTTAAATAATTCCCCCCCCCCCCTCTTTTGGCCATAATTTGGCTTATAAATAATCCCATCTTCTTAATTGTTAAGGAGGTTTTTTTTTAGAGAGAGAGAAGGGGGTTGGGGGTTTTTTTTTGGAGTTTGCGTTTTTAGAGGTTTTTTTTTTTTAGAGAAAAAGAGAAGGAGGGAAAAGGTTTTTTTTTTTTTTTGGTTGGGAGAGAAGAGGGAAAGAAGAGAAACTTGAGTTGATATTGAAAAATCTAGCTACAACACCACTTAAAAGATAAAAAGGTTTTGAGATAGAAAAATAGAATTGAAGCATACAAAATGATATAGGATATATTTAAGTTTCGATTTTTTGGGAGGTGCTCTTTTCTTTGTTTTGTAGCCTTATTTTGGTGGAATCGTCCTCATAGCCGGCTCGTTTCGTCTCCAGCTCTCTGCCCCGAAGAAGGTGAAATCCTTTTTTTTTCTTTCTTCTTTTTTTTGGATGTTGTCATTCAACCTTGCTAAATTTTTTTTGTTTTGTTTTCTTGTGTGACATCGATTCGAATCCACTTTGGATTCCATTCTTGCATTCCTCGCTGAGCCATGAAGGCTCAAAATATTCTCCTCGAGTCGTAGATTCCTCAAAACTGGCGTACAGATTGCGAAACCAGCAGCTTCGGCGTTGAAAAATCGAATTTACAGAAAGTTGTATACCAGCTATATACACAGTATATACACTGATATACGGTCCAAAAGATGTACAGGATGCCACATTTGAAATCTGGGTTGATAGCAGTGAAAATACACTGCTGAAAGGGGACTTTCAACTTCCGAAAGTTGAAAAACAGGCTGATATACAGCCTGTATACATAGATATACAAGGATGGTATAACTTAAAATATGTGTAAAAATATGATTGGCAGGGTAACGTACAGGGACGCCTATTTTAATTAAAACACGAGATTAGGCAATGCATACGGACATAGGGTGCAGCCCGTGTACATTAGTATACATTATCGGGCGACGATATACACTTGTTAAGTAAGTTTTAAAAATGATACAGGTATAAATACGTAGTGCAATGTGGAAATACAGGGGAAATAGCGGAAAATATGTATCCGAACAGGTTTCGGGCTTGAGAGGTTCAAATGGGTCCAATATATGTTGTATACAGCATGTATACGTTTGTATATACCCTTTATGATTCTTTTTTCAGGATTGGGCTAGGGCCCTTCAGCATTTTTCTAACAGGCCCAAGGGGCCAAACATTTTTTTATGCAGGATTCTTTAATATGTTGAAAGGGCCCAAGTCCATATTTGAAATTAGCCTAGGACAGGTGGGCTTTTAGCCCAATGGAATGAATTTGGGCATCAAGGCCCAAGTTTAAATTTTTCTTCTCCTCTTTATTTATTATTTGCTTGAATTAATTAATGTGTGGTAGGATTTTAATAATCTTCTAAAGGGTAGTCATTTTTCATTATTTTAAACTTTACTATTTTATTTACTTACTTTATTTTATTTACTTTTATCACAAATTAGTTTTTCTTAAATTAAATCCCTTTAAATATCTCCTTTAGAAATAAATATAATAATAATAATAAAAAATGAAATAAAAAATATTAAATTTTCTCTTTACTTAAGAAGTCATTTAGTCAAATCGCCGGTCAACCGCAAGTTAGCGGACATTTCGAGTGCCTAACACCTTCTCGGAATGTACATTGAACTTCAAACCCTTTTCAATCGATTTTTATCTGTTTTTAAATCTTTTGAAATTTTTTCTTGATTTTATCAAAAATCAAGTGGCGACTCCGTTATTTGGAAAGTTGATTTTTCTTAAATAATAAGATTAATTGATTTTCCGAAACATAGTCAATTTCTTCCATTTTAAACATTAATAATGGTATTTTTTTAAAAAATAAAACAGAAATGGCGACTCTGCTGGGGATTAATTAAGTTCTAACCACGAGATTTGACTGTTTGATTATTTGTTTTGATTGTTGAAATATTATTTGTGCTGAATGTGTTTAATTTTTCATAAACTGTTGCATTTTCATGGCATTCTTCCGCCAAATGGCAAATAGTATGTATTAGGAAAACGAAAGTTACGTGGCTTTACACGGCTTTCTTCAGAAATACCCAAGAATTCATTTGGAAATATCAAACAATTAGTTGGAATGCGGTCATCCGACGTTGTTTGATAGCTTCACCCCGATGTTTGTCCGACTCGGGTAACCGTCAAATTGAAAACTATTCTAGTAAGCCTAGGATAGAGCTGAACCAAATCCTAAAATTTAGGAGCATTCGAACTAAGATGACCCAATGCCTAAGGCGTGTTGGGCCCTTTAGAAGACCACCTTGAGTCCAAAACGGCCCACGGCCTAAATGGACGTTCATACTTATGTGTTTAAATTTGAAGGACGTATACGTTATTTGAGAAATCATTGTCTTATAGGGTAAGGATTAGATTATAGCTTATATAAGTTAAAGAAAGAGCTTTGAAAGCTACTGGTCCATCCAAAGACGTTGGCACCTGAAGATTGCAAAAGTCAAAAAAGAAGAAGAATCTTTCGTGGAGGCATAGTTTAGGGTCGCACCCCTGCGTGGGACTGATTATTTTGTATACCTTTCCCCTATTATGTATCCCCATTAAGTTTTATTCATTAAATTTGTATAAATTTGAGTTTTGGAGCAATGAATTTCAAATGACGTATACATCCCTCAAATCGCTAGGCCCACCCTTGGCACAAAAGGGTCACATATCTGTTTAGAACGCGCAATATTTGTTTATGTGTTATAACTGCTTATGTGAATATGTTGTTTTATCTGGAGATATTCTAGCTCACTCTTCTTCAAATACTTTTAGAACTCCTAAGCACAAATATCAAGTCAATATCAAAAGTGCGTCCAAATACTCTTCGAGTCTTTAGTTTCCTAAAAAAAAAAATGAACTTCACTTTTCTTTAGTACTACTTTCATATCAGAAAAGATTCATCATTTCAAATCAAAAGAATTTTGAAAATTTTGTCTTTTTCGACTCCTACAAGGAAATTAGAGTTACATCTCAATCAAAAATCAAAGTTTGGTAATGAAAGATACCGTCAACTTTGTCTCGACTCAAGTCGACATTTTTTTTTTCACTAATCCCAAAGTCAAGTAGACAAATTCCTGTCTATTTAGTCATTTATCTATATTGGTTTCTCTATATTTTTGTGAGCCAGTTTATCTCCGAATAAAACAACTCTTACGTGTTTACACCTATATGTGATATCTTGTATTATTTACCACCTCCAGGCACTAACATATTAGTCTTTTGAGTTTTTTTCATTTGTCAGGTATTTAAAACTGATCTGTGTTGGTTGATCATCCATATTTCACAAGGTCTAAGACCCTAAAGATTCCTTTCCCAATCAAATTTGCAAAAGGAAAAGACGGCAATGGGGGATAACAATGATGAAATTGACATGAATGATGTTGTCGTGGCTCAACCAGCCGCCGCTGATAAAAATGAATTAATTATGCAGTTGATGCAACAAATTGCCGAAATGAGGGTCGAAATGCAAAGAATGCAAGATTTGCCTAATCCAATTTCATCCTTCAAACCTCCAAGAGATGAAAGACCTCCACTCGACTTTCCTCCCCCAAGCACGGAACAGGTTCAGAACCTTCTCTCTAACCCCACTCAAAATCCTCCAACTATTGACTTAACTACTCCCAATCCCCATCACACCACCACATCATGTCAAGCCCCACATCATCCTCAAAATACCAACTTTCAAATCCTCCATCTCCCTCAAAACCAAAATACGAACAATGCTCAAACCTTCCCCCATCTTCAAAATCAAAATACTGATCCTCAAACTTTCCCCCAAAATTATCAAGCCACTCAAAATACCCAGAATCCCTCCATTGTTCCGCCTATACCTAAAAAGACTACTTACCAAATCCCAACTTCAAATGAACCTTATGCCGACTGTTCCGAGCTTGATCACTATAAGGAACAGGAGAGAGAGTGGAGGTCGAATGAAGAGACAGTCAAGCTGAATATGAAAGAAGAGATCAGGAAAGCCATGAAGGAGTTGCACTATATTTCCGAAGTCGATGGATTGAGCTATAAAGGTTTATGCATCCATCCGAATCTCGACCTCCCAGAAGGGTTCAAAGTGCCAAAGTTTGTCACCTTTAATGGAACAGGAAATCCTCTGGCACATCTGAAAGTTTATTGTGATCAACTCGTGGGAGTTGGCAAAAATGAAGCATTATTGATGCGTCTATTCAGTCGAAGTCTAAGTGGAGAAGCTCTAGAGTGGCTTACATCACAAGAGCTGAAACAATGGAAAAGTTGGAATGTACTCGCAAAGAATTTCACGGAAAGATTTGGACATAACATAGAAGATGCCCCAGATCGCTACTACTTGGAGAAATCAAACAGAAGTCTCCAGAAAATTATCGAGAGTACGCTTTTAGTTGGAGAAAAGAGGCCGCAAGAGTTCAACCTCCCATGTCCGAACGTGAGATCACTGAAATGTTCATTCGTACTCAAGAGCCTGAGTACTATGAAAGAATGTTGTGTATGATGGGACAAAAATTTGTCGAGATTGTCAGAGTGGGAGAAGCTTTGGAGGATGGTTTCAAGACTGGAAAGCTCACCAAATTTACCATATTGCAATCTAATGGAAAATCTACCACAATTAGTGATATGGATAAATCAAAAGGAAAAGTGGAGGAGGTAAGTATGGTTACGACTACCCGTATGAGTCCAGCTTCTCAAAGGGAATATCAAAACCATAATGCCAACCAGAAAAAATTTTCTCACCCAAAATTTAGGAAGGCTCCTAAAGTATTTACACCATCAAGGGAATCTCAAACTCAACTTTATGAAAGGTTGAAAGCAATGGGTATGCTCTATCCTATAGAAGGAAGACCAGCCAATCCTTTGGGAAAATTTTACAGAGCTGACCACAGATGTGCTTATCATTCAGGAGCCGTTGGACATGACACAGAGAATTGTTCAACTCTGAAGCACAAGATACAAAACATGATCAACAACAACTTGATCAATATTGAGGAAACCACCTGAATGGGTGACATATTGGATGCTCAAGAGTGAGTACAAGACATTTCTGAACTGCGTCATTTGAAGATATTCATCATCAAAGGTCGAGAAGAAGAATGCCCAACATTGGCCAAAATTTCGCATATGAAGTTTTGTTACCTTTCTTTTGAAAATGTATCGCAAAATTCTGAGGTCTGAACTACGCTTGACCTGATTCCTGCTCCAACGGGATACGTAGGCGCCACAATGGTTCGGTCATATTCCAAAGATTTCCATTTCTCTTCATAATGGAAACTGGGACAGAATTTTTGAGAGGATCTCAAAATTCATTTGAAGTTTGACTTCTTTAACGAGTCAAAACAGAACACCAAAATTCTACAACGAACTACGTCTGACCTGAATTCTCGAGAACGAGATACGTAGGCGGCCTATGTCGGCTTCGGTCACCCCATTTACCCCCTTTAGAAATTTTAAGATCTGAACTACGTTTGACCTGATTCCTGCTCCAATGGGATACGTAGGCGCCACAACGGCTCGGTCATATGCCTAGTAAGATTTCCATTTCTCTTCATAATGGAAACTGGGACAGAATTTTTGAGAGGATCTCAAAAATTCATTTGAAGTTGGACTTCTTTAACGGGTCAAAACAGAAGACCAAAATTCTACGGTTTGAACTACGTTTGCCCTGATTCCTGCTCCAATGGGATACGTAGGCGCCACAACGGCTCGGTCATATGCCTAATAAGATTTCCATTTCTCTTCATAATGGAAACTGGGACAGAATTTTTGAGAGGATCTCAAAAATTCATTTGAAGTTGGACTTCTTTAACGGGTCAAAACAGAAGACCAAAATTCTATGGGGAACTACGTTTGACCTGAAACCTGCTCCAACGGGATACGTAGGCGCCACAAGGGTTCGGTCATATGCCCAGTAAGATTTCCATTTCTCTTCATAATGGAAACTGGGACAGAATTTTTGAGAGGATCTCAAAAATTCATTTGAAGTTGGACTTCTTTAACGGGCCAAAACAGAAGACCAAAATTCTACGGTTTGAACTACGCTTGACCTGATTCCTGTTCCAACGGAATACGTAGGCGCCACAACGGTTCGGTCATATACCCAGTAAGATTTCCATTTCTCTTTATAATGGAAACTGGGACAGAATTTTTGAGAGGATCTCAAAAATTCATTGGAAGTTGGACTTCTTTAACAAAGTCAAAATAGAAGACCAAATTTCTACGGAGATTAGCCTTGGGTGGATCTTAAAAATTAGGACAATCTAGTTTTCAACTGGGATAGAATTTTTGAGATGATCTCAAAAATTCCACAAATGTCATTTGTTACTTACTAAGATAAACTGGGACAAAATTTTGAGGAAGGGGCCTCAAGATTCCAGTATGAGCAACCTCAGAGTTAACAGAGCAAGTTATAAGAGTTCTTCTATATTGTAGACCGGGACAAATTTTTGAGGAGGGTCCTCAAAAGTTCCATCAAATGTGTCATATAAAGAACGGGCGAGCGTGCAAGCCAACTGCTAGAAGGAGCATGGAGACAAAACCAACACAAATCAGTCTTTCAAACTAAGAATTTTTCTTTGGATGCAGGAACATTGAAGTCAAAAAGGGCTATATAAAGCTGTCAAGAATGACAAAAGGCGTCACTTGCACCCATCGTGGACTCCTCAACAAAACCTAGAAATCTTCCATCTCATTTTATCTCTATTTCTTTATATTTCCTCAAGTTATTTATAAACAAGCTTCTTTTTATCTTGCAGGATTATTATCGAGCCATCCACCTCGTTACAGTTAGAATATTATCGAGCCGTCCACCTCGTTACAGTTGGACTATTATCGAGTCATCCACCTCGTTACAGTTGGAATATTATCGAGCCGTCCACCTCGTTACAGTTGGACTATTATCGAGCCCTCCAACTCGTTACAGTTGGACTATTACCGAGCCATCCACCTCATTACAGTTGGAATATTATCGAGCCATCCACCTCGTTACAGTTGGAACATTATCGAGCCATCCACCTCGTTACAGTTAGAGCATTATCGAGACATCCACCTCGTTACAGTTGGAATATTATCGAGCCGTCCACCTCGTTACAGTTGGAACATTATCGAGCCGTCCACCTCGTTACAGTTGGACTATTATCGAGCCATCCACCTCGTTACAGTTGGAATATTATCGAGCCATCCACCTCGTTACAGTTGGAACATTATCGAGCCATCCACCTCGTTACAGTTGGAGCATTATCGAGACATCCACCTCGTTACAGTTGGAATATTATCGAGCCGTCCACCTCGTTACAGTTGGAACATTATCGAGCCGTCCACCTCGTTACAGTTGGACTATTATCGAGCCATCCACCTCGTTATAGTTGGAACATTATCGAGCCATCCAGGCCTCGTTAAAAATCATGCATCGCGGAAATCATGCATCGCAAAAAATCATGCATTGCGGAAATCATGCATCGCGAGTCAATAATTATGCATGACGAGAAGATTTCATGCCTCGTTAAAATTTATGCATCGCGAGAAGACTTTATACCTCGCAGAAATCATGCATCGCGGAAAATCATGCATTGCGGAAATCATGCATCGCAAGTCAATAATTATGCATGACGAGAAGATTTCATGCCTCGTCAAATTTATACTTCGCGAGAAGACTTTATACCTCGCAGAAATCATGCATCGCGGAAAATCATGCATTGCGGAAATCATTCATCGCGAGTCAATAATTATTCATGACGAGAAGATTTCATGCCTCGTCAAATTTATACATTGCAAGAAGACTTTATACCTCGCAGAATTCATTTATCGCAGAAAAATCATGCATCGCGGAAATCATGCATCGCGAGTCAATAATTATGCACGACGAGAAGATTTCATGCCTCGTCAAAATTTATACATCGCGAGAAGATTTCATGCCTCGCCGAAAGTTGTGCATTGCGAGAAGATTTCATACCTCGCAGGAATTTAGGTAACGCGGGAGGATATTCATGCCCCGCAAGAAGGCATACATGGATAAAGAAAGGGAAACCCCGATTCCAAGAGGATATTTATCCATTGGCCTCAACTACATTCTTTTATTTTGATAAAAGTAAACATCAAGAAGAACATCAAAGACGACGTCAAAAGAAATACCAGCATCATATCATCATTTATTTATTTTAACATCAAATGAAGAGTACATTGAAGATTATATTTCAAATGCCAGACATAAGCTTTATTTGCTGTACGTTAGACCGATCGAGTCGACGTCAAATATGGAGGAGAAAAATGAAGTGTTGACATGGTAAAAAAGACATTATCTCCCATACAAATTGCATTTTTAAGCTAATGAGTTTTATCTTAGTCTTTGTCGAGAGCATCCCAAAGGATGAATTCTCCAAAAAAAAAAACAAAAAAAAAATCACAGGTGCGAACGACATCAAAAATGATGCAGCACAGCGTGGAACTTTTTCTTAGCAGCGAACTGGGACACAGTCCAAAGAGGAATGTCAAACTCTTAGGACGCGAGCAGAGGAGCGACTTCCACCGCAATCAAACCACACCCCTATCAAAAGGCATGTGGGCTTTTTTTTCTTTAGTTTTGTTAGTTTCAGTCTCGCATCCGAAAATTTTGGTATATGTCGGAAGCAAGTTTCCAGTCTGAGTGACAATGCGCCAAGAGCTTTGGAAATTATGTCAGTGTAAGTTCTTAATTATGGGTGTGAAGCGCGCCACATTCATGGCTAAGAGGTTACAAGCCTCTTTTTCATACTCGTTTTATTTGTCACTTGTCCGAAACCGAAGGTTATCTAGCATAATAGATTTCCTTTTCAACCGATCGAGTTGAACTACAAGCAGCCTGATTCCTGATGTATAAGGATATGTAGGCGGGTTCAATGTTGAAAACTCGGCTGTATTCCAACATTCCCTCTCCAATTTTATTCTCGAGCATTTTGATACCTTCATAATTCGGTATCGATGTGGCTTTTGATTTCATTCAAAAATCGTGCGTTAAATCAAACTTATCGAACTACAAGTGGCCTGAATTCTCATATAGTCTGAGATATGTAGGAAACCCGTTTCAAGGGTTCGGCCATAATTCCTAAACCCTTTGCCAAATCCTTTCCTTAAAGATGAATGGGGTTGGTCAAAATTGGTTTGGTCAATTTCATTTTCCTCAAACTGCTTGCATCAATCCAAGTAAAATGAGGGACAGCTGTTGACACCCAATTTTGACCCTCCCCGGTATAAATTAGTTCTCGAGCTTCTTAAATTTCCAAACAATTTAAAAATAATTAGTTTTATAAATTTTACGATTATTTCTCAAAATATTTTAAATGTTAGTAAGTATTCTAATTTAGCTAAATTAGTTTAAATTATGGTTATATTTTGAATCACTATTTTACAATTTAAATAATTATATTAATAAATAAGAAGCTCGTTAATTAATTAATACAAATTCGTTTTATTTAAGGTTTAGCCAAATTTATCATCTTAACTATATTTGGCTATTTGTTAAATTGAACCCATTTTCCCTTTCAATTTTAAAGAACTGAATTTGGGCCTTCTTCCAATTTACCCCAGGCTCACTTTGTCCTCAACCCAATTAATTCCCTTTCCAGCCCAACTTCTCCCTTGCCCAACTCTTCCAAACATTCCCAGCCCGACCCCCATTCCCTTCCAGCCCAATTTTCTTTTTCCCCTTTCCCCCCAACCTTACCCCTTTTAAAATTCAAAATTCAAAATTCAAAATTCAAATTTTAAATAATCCCCCCCCCCTCTTTTGGCCATAATTTGGCTTATAAATAATCCCATCTTCTTCATTGTTAAGGAGGTTTTTTTTTAGAGAGAGAGAAGGGGGTTGGGGGTTTTTTTTTTGGAGTTTTCTTTTTTAGAGGTTTTTTTTTTTTTTAGAGAAAAAGAGAAGGAAGGAAAATGTTTTGTTTTTTTTTTGGTTGGGAGAGAAGAGGGAGAGAAGAGAAACTTGAGTTGATATTGAAAAATCTAGCTACAACACCACTTAAAAATAAAAAGGTTTTGAGATAGAAAAATAGAATTGAAGCATACAAAATGATATAGGATATATTTAAGTTTCGATTTTTTGGGAGGTGCTCTTTTCTTTGTTTTGTAGCCTTATTTTGGTGGAATCGTCCTCATAGCCGGCTCGTTTCGTCTCCAGCTCTCTGCCCCGAAGAAGGTGAAATCCTTTTTTTTTCTTTCTTCTTTTTTTTGGATGTTGTCATTCAACCTTGCTAATTTATTTTTTTTTGTTTTGTTTTCTTGTGTGACATCGATTCGAATCCACTTTGGATTCCATTCTTGCATTCCTCGCTGAGCCATGAAGGCTCAAAACATTCTCCTCGAGTCGTAGATTCCTCAAAACTGGCGTACAGATTGCGAAACCAGCAGCTTCGGCGTTGAAAAATCGAATTTACAGAAAGCTGTATACCAACTATATACACAGTATATACACTGATATACGGTCCAAAAGATGTACAGGATGCCACATTTGAAATCTGGGTTGATAGCAGTGAAAATACACTGCTGAAAGGGGACTTTCAACTTCCGAAAGTTGAAAAACAGGCTGATATACAGCCTGTATACATAGATATACAAGGACGGTATAACTTAAAATATGTGTAAAAATATGATTAGCAGGGTAACGTACAGGGACGCCTATTTTAATTAAAACACGAGATTAGGCAATGCATTCGGACATAGGGTGCAGCCCGTGTACATTAGTATACATTATCGGGCGACGATATACACTTGTTAAGTAAGTTTTAAAAATGATACAGGTATAAATACGTAGTGCAATGTGGAAATACAGGGGAAATAGCGGAAAATATGTATCCGAACAGGTTTAGGGCTTGAGAGGTTCAAATGAGTCCAATATATGTTGTATACAGCATGTATACGTTTGTATATACCCTTTATGATTCTTTTTTCAGGATTGGGCCAGGGCCCTTCAGCAATTTTCTAACAGGCCCAAGGGGCCAAACATTTTTTTATGCAGGATTCTTTAATATGTTGAAAGGGCCCAAGTCCATATTTGAAATTAGCCTAGGACAGGTGGGCTTTTAGCCCAATGGAATAATTTGGGCATCAAGGTCCAAGTTTAAATTTTTCTTCTCCTCTTTATTTATTATTTGCTTGAATTAATTAATGTGTGGTAGGATTTTAATAATCTTCTAAAGGGTAGCCATTTTTCATTATTTTAAACTTTACTATTTTATGTACTTACTTTATTTTATTTACTTTTATCACAAATTAGTTTTCCTTAAATTAAATCCCTTTAAATGTCTCCTTTAGAAATAAATATAATAATAATAATAAAAAATGAAATAAAAAATACTAAATTTTCTCTTTACTTAAGAAGTCATTTAGTCAAATCGCCGGTCAACCGCAAGTTAGCGGACATTTCGAGTGCCTAACACCTTCTCGGAATGTACATTGAACTTCCAACCCTTTTCAATCGATTTTTATCTGTTTTTAAATCTCTTGAAATTTTTTCTTGATTTTATCAAAAATCAAGTGGCGACTCCGTAATTTGGAAAGTTGATTTTTCTTAAATAATAAGATTAATTGATTTTCCGAAACATAGTCAATTTCTTCCATTTTAAACATTAATAATGGTATTTTTTTAAAAATAAAACAGGAATCACCCCAGGCCCCTACCTAGGTGCACTCCGACTTTTCTTCTTCGTTTTTCATCTCTCTACCCCCCCTCCCATTTCGACTTTGCTATTTCCCCAAACGCTTAGAATCAACTATACCATCAATATATGAAAGATTCTAATCAAATTCACACCTAAAATCATGAATTCTGATCGAACAACTTCTCAAAAATTTAAAAAATCAAGAATTCAATAGATTTTCAACAAACCCGTTAAGAACTCAATTTATCATATATTTATGTATGTGTATGCATGTGCGTGTGCGTGCTTGAGTTAACGTGTGTTTAATTTAATCATGTTAAACAATAAATGTTTTATGAAAATAGTAGATTTTACAATTAATTAATTTGGTATAAACATCGAGAGAGATAAATAATAGTTAATTTTTTGATATAAATATCCAAAATAATATGATTTTCTCATACCAAACATACCCTAAATGATAAAATATAAAACTCTAAATTTCCATAATTTTTAAAGATTCGTAAACCTCTATTACTATTTTAACATTATTTACAAATTCATGACAATCTCGTCGTTTAGGCAACATGAGTGGTACTTAATAATTAACTAAAGAAAAGAAAAATAAATAAATTATTTTAAGATCCATTCAAGCAAGAAATTTGTAATGTCTCATACAAAGCAATATTCAAATTTGATATGTAATATTACCGTTAGAAAATTACAGTTTTACATTAAAAGATATTTTTACTAGAAAGGAAATTATCACTCACATAGATGACAAGGATGTGATTAGTGGGAAAATTATTGTACATTGTTTAAATTTGATTGATACTAAATTTAATTTTTATTATTAATGTTGAATATAACTTAGATGTAAAAAGATTCCCTTAATGATTTTAAAAATTCTTTTATAATGTCATTTTATCAACCCATATTATACTTTGAATAGAAATATATAGTGCACATCATCAACCCATGTTTAATATCATCTTGTCTGATATTTCAATGTATTGTTACATAGTTTTATAACAATAGTCATTTCTTCTCTTCTTTATTTTCACACCTAAATCTTTTTTTTTTTTGTAGCAAAATAAAATTTTTCTACAAATAATAGCTTCTACGAGGTAATAGATCCATTTAATTTATCTAAACTCAATTTTCAATAAGCAAGTTTGTGTTATCTTTTTGAGATATGTCCATGCTAGGAATCAACATAGCCGACCTACATTCATTAACCACAAGGTCGGATATCCCCATAACAAATTTGTTCAACTTAGCCTTCGAATCCTCCACCATAGTAGGAGCATGCTTGGATAACTGACTGAACTTGATCGTATACTCCTTCACACTCATACCCCCTTGATGAAGGTTGATGAATTCTTGAATTTTCCTCTTCCTTAATTCGAAGGGAAAGAACCTATCAAAGAAAGTTGTCTTGAATGATGCCCAACTAACCGGACCTTCTCTAACGGGCCTCTCCTCCTTCCATTTCTCATACCAAACTTGAGCCACATCCTTGAGTTGGTAGGAGGCTAGTTCCGCCTTTTCTTGAAAAGACACACCCATAGAATCTAGCACCTTGAACACTTCATCAAGGAACCCTTGTGGGTCCTCCTCCACTTTGGAGCCAAGGAAAGTAGGAGATTCATCATTTAAAAATCCTAATCCAAGAAGCGCTAGTGATAGCATAATGGTTCACTTGCACCCTAGTATCCCTAGCAACTTGAGTGGCTAAAACTTGAGTCAAGCTATGAATAGCCTCTCTTAACTCAACATTAGACATAACCCTTTATTCAATAGGAACTTGATGGTTTTGAGGAGCTTGAGGGGGAACCACCTCATTCACATTCTCCTCTTCGGCCCTTCGAGCACTGTTCCTTCTTGTATTAATTTCCTATAAGCACAAGAAAAGGATTAGAAGAAAATGACAAGATAGATTTAAGACTCTTAGGCACAACTAAGAAATACTAAAAGAGTTAAAGTTCCTAAACATCTCATAGCTTCTCATTCATAAGTGTGGTGCGCTTCTCACCTATGAACAAGACTCCACTTGATGTGGTATTTTGTGACATCAATCCTACATTATTCACAACCTTATTATCTAATACCATGTTTGTAATGACCCAAATTACCCCCTATGTGTTACTGGCATTTTCGTCCCATTCGTCATAGCATGTATCATAGAATAAAAATGCGGAAAATTTTAAAATTTTTACTTTGGAAGTTCACTTCGCTTCATATATGAAAATATAGTCTAAATTCTTCACATCATACCATCTAAACATAGGAATATAGAAAGAAGGGACTTAGCCCATACATCAATGAGAACATCTTGAAATAGATATTAAAATATTGTCTTTCAAACATGACAAAACTAGAAAGCTAGAATATGTGGATTCGTCCTTGGACTTGAGGACATGCCAACTTGGAGAAGCAAGTTCCAAGTATCCTTGAAAAGAGACCTAGATTCCTCAATTTCCTGAACCTACATTGTTGGGGAAAAGGGAAGAAAATATGGGTTAGTACATCACACGTACTAAGTATGACTTCTATACATAAAAATCATTAATGCATGTATAAAAGGACATTTTTGTCAAAACATGCTTTTTACAAAGTAAATCCAATATACACGAAAAGTGAGAATCATAAGTCAATCAACAAGTAGACAACCCAAACAATACTTGTCCAATGCAAAGAATAGAACACCATAACCTTATTCAAAGCTACGTATCACATTAAACCACCTACTTCATACATACAACATAACCTCTTATTTCATCATGACATGTTTTATTCATATAGATCACACATAGCTTACCAACACATCATAGAAGAACACTGCCAGAACCATCTCTTAGGATCCCACAAGTGCAAGGTGTAAGATAAGTCCCTTCACCTCCCTCACACTATGTACCCTTCAATAAAATCCTAGTGAGAGTCCATACATTTCCTTTATTCACTTATATTTACTTTAGGCAAAGAGGTTGCAATAACCGAAATTAGACCATGTGAGCTACATGGAATCCGGTGTTCTACTCCCACACCAAAAAGAGAGGGTTAACACTAGCCTAAGGTATGACCTTTCTTACATAGCTATCTAGGTGGATCCACTAAGCTAGAGTCCTATGTTGGCACATAGTTAAGGGTCAAACAGATTGTTACTAGAAACCCTAACTTCGTAAATGTGGTGGTTTCCATCTCATGAGATAATACATATATTGGGAATCCAGACTTACAAAACGTGACAAATCTATGTGGGGAGCCGGGCTTACTAAATGTGAGACTCCCATCTCGTTTACATGCCCTTTCGGTTCTAAGCATCTATTCCCTTTAGTAATCATCTTTAGTCATCACATAAGTTCAAATTTAGTCTCTACTATACCCCTATGTAAACATCTCATCATAATAGATCATCGGTGATCATAAGTGAGAACAATCCTTTCACTTTAGGAGGACTTTAATCATTTCATTATAATCATGAGAACTAACTTTCAGTCATATAACCATCATACCATAACATAACTTCATACTTCATATCTAATTCAAGATTATAGGGTTAAGGGTGAGGGAACCTTGTCATCAACACCACAACAACATATTAGGTACAACATCATTACTATCCAAGTAATTCATCTTACATAATTAACTTAAAGAAAGACCCAACATTTTTACCTTCTTTGCCTTCATGGGACATCATTCTTCAATCACCCAAGAATTCATAATCAATACGCAAACCAAGATAATTCATGAAGCAGTACTATAATTAACATCAATACAACCAATTAACATGTTCATCATCTTCTTAATTCACCATATCAATTCATCGTTTTCATGGAATTGGGGAAGAACATGTGTCCATGGTAATCTTGAGTGAATAACAAGAATTAACCATCAATAGATACTCAAACAACATTAATTGATCATAATTCATCACAATTGATTCATAATTTTGTTCTTCAAAGAAGACCATGTGTAGAGAAAAACCCTAGTTTTGGGAGAGTTTTGAAATCATCTTTGGATGGACCTCTTGGGTAAAGGAATTCCAAGAGTGAAAAAAACATACCTTAAAGATGATAAATCCACAAATTTGAGTAGAAAAACATGGAGGATTGGTCTTCTTCTTAAAGCTCCAAAAGCTCTTCAATGGAAGTTGGATAGAGAGAGAATTTAGAGAGAAGTGAGTGATTTTTGGTTTCAATTGGGGATTTGATTTGGGTGGGTAAAAATGACATAAAACTGACCTAAAATCAATATATACTCCTCCCCTAAAATGCCCAAAAGACCCCTCACTATATTAGACCTTTTTGTGAAGTCAAATTGACTTAAAAACGATGCGACCAAATAAGGACACGGCTGCGCGTGGCAGGGGCACCTTCAAATATTTTTTCTAGAATTTAATTTGAGGCAGAGAGGTTCGTGATATCCCCGCATCGCAAGGCAATTTTTTCCCTTCGAGTGCTGGCTGTGCGACGCGCAGGAACCCTTAAAAAGGGTTGTTTTGTAGGCTGCTTTGGCAGCCTTCTCGCCAACGTTTGGGCCCTCTTCAAGGAACCCTAGTATGGTCCTTCGGGGGGTGTCGTTACTGGACTTTTGAGCCTATAAACATTATTTTACGTAGTTAAAATATCTTTAAAAGTTTTAGATTCATACTACACTCCCAAACCTTCACAATATATAAGGACGTCTACTAGTTCAATTTCGCTAATTTCCAGACGTCATGGTCGTCCCTTGACGTTTAGGGTCTAATACTTCTAAATAAAGTTTATTAAGTCTAGGTATGGAAACATTGTTTTAAATTATTCAATAAGTGAGGCTCTAGTCTAGGTCGTACAAATTTCTGAGTCTTACACATATGCAGTTGAATGGAAAACATGTATGTAAATGAGTTTAAATAATAATATTATGATCACAACTAAATAATGAAATCCATAAAAATAGAATCCATGAGAAATCAAATGAAAAGCTAATCAATTGGATTGAAATTTTACTTGGAGATTGGGAAACCTTGGGACTCAATGAGTTAATGGAATCCATTAATGAATCCCCACATAGCTTGAGGATTAATGCCTAGAATCAATAGTGAAAATGAGTCTTGAACTTGAAATCTCAGCTTCTTTTTCCCTACTTCTTGAGAGTAAAAATTGAAATGATTTAGGGATTCTTAGGAGAACGATTTTGTAACGGTTAAATTATCACTAAAAACGACATAGCATAGGAATTTGGTGCATAGAAAAAGACCAAAACACCCTTTATGGTTGCAACCTATGACAATAGAAATTCCTATGGACTCATGTATTGTAGGTTGAGTGAGTGACTGGGCATGAAATTAAGGGCAAATCCTACAACTGGTTCTACGGACCATTAAAATTTATGGGGTCTGTAACCACACATGTACGCCTCAACTTTCAGCTAGAAATTTCACCATTCTGGGGCCTTTCTACGAAACCTTCCTACAGTCTATACTCCATTCGACGAAGCACCCTAGACAATGTAGAATGAGTTACTGGGCTTGTTTTATAAAATATTTTTTCCACTTCCTATAAGACTTGTCTACGACCCATAGAACATCATACGAACCATTTGCTTGTCTTATGGAGTCAAACTAGAAGCCATTTATGGCCTTCTTTCGTTCTCCAGATTCTGAGGTGTTACAGTTTTACAGCTGGTGTTTCATGTCTCCATGCTTCAGAAGTATATGCCATATGAGTCTCACATGATTTCACTCAATTAAATGGAGTTGTATACATACATGTTTGTGAATGTAAATAGTAAAATGCTTCTTCGCCACGAATGCAGGAGGTGGGGTTAGCCTTGACAAGCCTCCACAAATGCATAACATGGTCCATGAATGAAAAGAAAAAAACAAGATTCACTGACAACAACTACATCAGTTGAACTTTTTTAAGAGTTGAAAAATACTCTTATGGGGTGCTTAGGATTATTTTGGAACCCCATACATGAAAATGAGATACAAAAAGTTCGATATTATGGATTCAACAAAGATGTCAAAACTTCAAATTGAGGTGGTCTCCACAAAATATAGCCTCACATCTAGACTCTACTTTAAGAAAAAAATCCATAAGGTAGCTCTGAATAAGTCTAGAAGCCTCAGAATCCGCTCTGAATGTCCTTTTAGACCAAACTTGTCAAAGTTAATGGGACTGTCAAAATCGCATTATGAGGTCGTCGATCTGAAGTATTGACCAAGGTCGACCATTCAAATTTTAAAAACTCTAAAATACGAAAACTTATACAAAACTCAACTAAATGACCCAATGACCTAGTAAGTTATAAATGACTTGAGACAACTATAAGAATACTCTAAACACTGAAATTATTAGAAAATGGTGAAAAAGACCTAGAGGGTCATTACAATACCACATGAAGTGTTAATGTAATTTTTATAAGGAAAGGAAATAAATGTTTGATCTTAAAACTAGGGGCTGAATCAAACATTAAATTATAATACAATAGTACTTATTCCAATTAACGCTATTTTTTTATAATGGATTTTATAATAAAGAAAATGTTATACAATATTATAGTGTGGATGTCCACTACACCAAGAAGTTACTCACCCATTATATCCAGTACTTTCCTCATTATGAAGATGACCATAACCTCCACCTTTATAACCATTATTCTTGTAATCTTTCACTTTCATAACATCCCCATTATATTCATGTGAATGTCATGTTTATGACTAACCTTTTGTATGCCTCTATGTTACACTATAAATAGAGGCATAAGGGTTCATATTGTATACTTTGAAGATTTGGTGAACACTTGAAAGAAAGAAAGTTATGTCATATTGTTCCTCTTGTCTAATATTTTTAATGTCTTCATCTTTATATTGTTGTTTTCTTCTTAAGTTTTACAACATGTTATCAGCACGAGTTGCTCATTTTCCGTCAAGAATCAATGGTAGGTAATTTTTATGAATTATCCTATTAAATATTTGGTTGCATGGTATACTTCACATCCTATGTATTATTTGTACTAACAAAGCTTGTTTTATATTAATTATAAAATAGTTAGTAAATTATAATAATTTCCATAACAATGTTGAGAGGGACTATTAAAATATTTGAATTTATTTTAAGTTGGGACTCTTATATGATTCTATTTTGTTGTTCTAATTAATTGATTTTGTTCATTTTTCTTGTATATTAAGCCGAGTTCAAAATTAAATTTTTGATTTTCGATAATTATTTTTTTTATAAGCATTTGGTTTATTAAGGTATTGGTTGAGAATATGACGGTGAATTCAGGTTTCACCGCACCAAGTGGGTAAGACATCGTGTTAAAGTTTTTGTGCACCATGATAATAAGAAGTTGGGTTCAAGTATCATTGATTTATGATCAAAGATGTCTTTATATGGGTAAGACATTGAGTTTAAGTCCTAATGCACTATAGTGATGATATGATGATGACTAACATAGGTTTTATACTTTTGACTGAAAGTTATGAAATTTACCCAATTAATTTGCTCCATTCTCTTATGTGAATGTGGTAGCAGTGTATTAATTTTTCTGAAAAATGATAAGTGGTTGAATGTATGAACATGGGTATGGTAAAATGTTAATGATCATCATTGTGGTAATTAAAAGGAAGAAAATTATAGGTTCTTAAGATGTTCCTTCAAATGCGAAGGTAATTTTGTCCATTAAAATTGTATAAAAGGTTATTGCACACATTGTTTTTTAAGATAGTCCTTCAAATGTGAAGGTAATTTTTATCCATCAACGTGGTATGAGAAGTTGGGCACATTGTTGTAGGTACAAATCAATTTAAAAAGCTTTTAAATCCTCCATCAAAATAAAGGAATACAAAGGGGTAGTACATTTGACACATTTGACCTCTTAAAGTTATGTTGAGGTAATTCACATAATGCTAAAACATGACAATGAGTAAAAACATATGGAACATGTACAAATAGATATGTTCCATTTCTTGAAGAAAATATGACTTGTGTTTGTATGGATAAGAACATGTTCATGTATTGTTGGATGAATGTCACATCTCACCTCTACAGGAGGTTTGAGAGAATGAAAGAAAATATTTTGACATAAATGGTTATTTTGGTTATATATATATATATATATATACTTTGAAAACTACACAAATATTGTGGTATGTTTTGTAATGAACTATTGGAGGATAAAAAGAAAGAAAGAAATATTTTCAGTAAAGGTTGTGGCCATAACCAAAATAAATGTTATTGTGTGGCAACACAAATTTGTCATTGGTTATCAAGAAATAAGTCTAGAATGTAATAATTTTAACCATGACAATAATAATAATTTTCTCCTTGAAGGAGATGGTCAACATAAAGATGGCGTTGTGAAAATTGTGGTAGTATATAAAATTAAGTGATAGTTTCGAAAGAGCTAATTTGTTACTATCTAGAGGAATGAAAATATTCATAATATTGGGATTGTACAAGTCTCAAAAGAAACTTTTTAATTTTCAGAAGAATTGAAAACAAATATTATATTGAGACTATGAATTATGAGAAGATTTAATATCTTCAAATAACTAAAATCAAAGTGGGTATAAATATTTACAAGATTATCCTTTTTTTTTGTTGTTGTATACAAATATGGACATGGTGATGGAATCACAAGCAAAAGTAAACTATAAGTTTACTTGAATAAATATTTGTTGTCATAATCGGTTGGCCATTCTGATTCAAATGTAATGCAAAAAAAATTAAGAATTCATGTGGCTATATGTTGAAGAAATAAAATATTCATCAAGAATTTTCTTTTGTAGTTTGTTCTAGTGATAAATAATCATTGTACCAGCTAAAGTTGAGATTGAATCCCCTAAAATTATTTGGAACATGTAAAAAGGTGAATATGGGCCCGTTCACCTGCCAAGTGGACCATTTACTATTATGATTTAATAGATGCATCTATGGTATGGTCACACGTGCATTTGTATCAACTTACAAATTGATTTTTGTAAGATTGTTTGCACGAATTATTAAATAAAAAGCATAGTTC
This sequence comes from Solanum peruvianum, assembly GCA_027705065.1. Lineage (NCBI taxonomy): Eukaryota > Viridiplantae > Streptophyta > Magnoliopsida > Solanales > Solanaceae > Solanum > Solanum peruvianum. Next base: position 13,072,669 of record JAKWJD010001766.1, on the reverse strand, counting down.
CAAACTAAAAAGTCATGTTGTTAATGCTGGTTGGTTTAGCAGAAATTGTATGCCTCCAATTATAGCTAGACCATTGATTATGAGAAAAAATCTCTCAAATAAAATTTGGTATGAGATGAGTTTATTTAACATGTATGCATCAAGCCAACAAGGTTCTCCCAACACAGTTGGTTCAGGGTTAGGATCCAAAAAACTTTCATCTAAAAAATTGATGAGCGCACATATGATTTCATTGCTCCACGCACCAAGATGGATCCCAAATGAGATTGAGGGTGAATGTTAAATTTCCTAAAATTAAGTGGGGGTATGTGCAACAGCTAAAAATTATGTGTGGGTGAATTATCTAGATCCTTATTAAAAAAAATGTGAACTTGAAATTCAAGAAATAATTCATTTCCAAAATGTTGCAAGTAATTTTTCAGATGTATTTACTGACCCAATATTTTAATTAAGTTGCAGATGTTCCAATAAATAGTCCTTGAATGACAGAGTCTATGGTACGTCAGAAGCGTGATAGACCAATCGATTTCAAATGTAAAAATCCTTGATAAAGGAGAGGAGCAAATTATCAAAATGGTCATTGCTAATGAGGCAAGTGCTTTGAAAGAGCACTATGACATAACATTTCATAAAACCTTGGCAAAGGTTCAGGTACCTGAAAATGAAGAAAAATGAGGAGATTTTGATAAGTTATATTGTATTGGAATCGATATCCAAAATGGTGGTCGAAGGTATATTTTATACATGTAGCACTCAATGATATAAATGGTTACGAGGATCTTAAATTAAAATATGTCATATAGTGTGGATAGATAAATGATTGACACTATTCAAGTGTATTTTGTTTCACTTAGAAAAGTGATGCTTTTGAACATATAGTTCATAGATCAAAATATATCTCAGTGAGGGTACAAATGAATTATTGTGAGAAAGTATAACTGTAAGATATAAAGTATGGTTCGCGCCTTGGGGCATAAATTATTTTTGCATAAGTCCTGACATTATTAAATGGAGAATATGTTCTCCAATAGTGGATGCAATGAGACTTATTTCAGTCTGGGAATAAATGAAATACTTGAATATGTATAATAACTAATTATCATGTTTAACTAGAAGACAAATATTGTATGAAATATTTTGAACGATTTAAAAGGTCTTAAAATAATTTCATTGAGTACTCAATGGTTCTGAGATTGCTTACAAATATTTAATCTTTTCAACCTCATGAAAATTATTATAAATTCCATGTATTAGTGAAATTGATGCACTTATAGATTGTGGGTTATGCAAATGCCAGAAGATTGTTTGATATACACAACAAAAATTATGTGAAGGAATTTTCATATTATCGTTCAAGCTATGCCAAGAAACTAACAGATCAAGTGACTCAACACAAAAAAGATGTGCTATTTTCTTTGAGAAGAAAAGACAAGCTTCAATAAAACTTTAATGATCAATCTCTGAGTCAGAAACTATTTGATTATATAGATGTAGAATATTTGTTTGATATGCATAAAGTTTGATCGTAAATGGGCTATTTGTTTACATATGGAGGCACAACAATATCTTGACATTTAAAGAATCAACACTAGTAACCCCTTCTTCAAATCATACAAAAATAACATTGATCATGAAGTAGTTGCGAGTATGTTTGGTATGAATTATGACCTATCATATTCAGGAAGTATGTAATTTTCCTTTGGCAAAGGATATTCCAGCCACCATATACGAAAATAATATATAGATAAATTGAATGGAGGATACAATCAATGGAGATCAGACAAAACATGTTTCACCAAAAAAAAATTACACATGATCTTCAACAAATTGTGAGATAGACATTCAAAGGCTCGTTCAAGTGATAATCTTGTAAACTTATTCACTAAGGATTACCTACATCAATATTTGAGAAGTTGTGATATAATATTGGAATGCATCGTCTCCAAGATATCAAGTAAAGTTTTTATCATGGGGAGAAAAGTATGCGTTGTACGCTTTTTCTTAACCATGATTTTGTCAGTGGATTTTTCTGGTAAGATTTTTGACGAGGCAACATAAAAGCTATTAAAATATATGTGTACTCGTTTTCCTTTACTATGATTTTTTTTCCACATGGTTTTCTCCTAATAAGGTTTTTACAAGGCATATTATCTATGGACATCAAAGAAGGGTGTTTTATAAAATATGATAGTATGGATGTTCACTACACCAAGAAGTTACTCACCAATTATCTCCACTACTTTACTCATCATGAAGATGACCATAACCTCCACTTTTATAACTATTATTCTTGTAACATTTCACTTTCATAACCTCTTCATTATATTCATGTTAATGTCATGTTTATGACTAACCTTTTGTATGCTTCTAGTTATACTATAAATAGAGGCATAAGGGTTCATATTGTATACACTTGAAGATATGGTAAACACTTGAAAGAAAGAAAGTTATCTCATATTGTTCCTCTTGTTTTATATTTTTAATGTCTTCATCTTTATATTGTTCTTAAGTTTTACAACAGAAAACACTATTTTTTTACTATTCATAATCATTACTCCTCCAGTTTCAATTTATTTGTCTTGCTTTTAACATTTGTTCATTTAGAAAATAATGTTTCTTTCCTTTTTTGGCATCTGTTTCATTCTAACTTCATACATGACAGGTTTAAGATCACAAGATGGAAGGACATATTAATGCATGTTATTTATCTTAATTTAAAACCACAAAATTTAAAAATCTTATTTACTTTATTAAATTTCAGGCATTATCAAAACCAAATATATAAATTTAAACGGAGGGAATAGTACCTAAAAGTAATACTATCTCTGATCTGTCCCTTTTTAGTTGTCCACTTTAGAAATGACACACAAATGAGGGTATAATAGGAAAATTTTTTTGTCCTTTCATGATTTGTAAAAATGAACAAGTAAATAGGGACAACTAAAACATAAAATATGGACAAGTAAATAGGGACAGAGTATAAAATAAACAATTAAAAAAATGGCAACTGTAATATGAACCTCCAATTTTTTTGTTTCTTCAAGAGGGAAAATCTAAGTCCTAAAATGAATCAAATCAAAGGTTATTGCCTTTATTTGTTGATTTCTCTTTAGAAGAAGTAACAACAATTTTTTTTTCCTTTAGGCAATGATATCGAATATTTTAAGGGCATTAGAAGCATAATATATCTTCTTTTTTTCAAAATTGAATTGGTTATTACCACTTATCATAAGAAATCTAAATCATTAATTGTGTGTTTCCTCTTTGACTACACTAGTCACTTTAGGTTAATATATTATTTGGGTGAAACTTAATGAAGTTAGAATTTTGTGATTTCTTAAACAAATTAAGATTTCAATTGGCTAGTTCAATGTAAATAACTATTGACAAAAGATACATCTCTATTTGTTTTACCCCTTGTTTGAATAATTAACAAATTAAATGGATATTGATTTTGCTTCAAAAGAAAGATGGTCCAATGATGAAAATTGAAAAAAAAATTCTCCAAACCCTTATTTATGGTGTGTAAATGGCACATAATACACATTTATTAATTTAAATGTTAAAAAAAATTGAAATCTATAACTACAAATAAAGATAAAAGGAAAAGAATATTAAATACTTTTTGCATTTTTGGAATAGCAGTAGGGCGTAGAAGTTGGACTTAAAAAATTAAATTTTCTTTTGAATATGTCCAAATCAAGAAGAAATATATAACACAAATGGTCTTACATACGTCCAAACACATTAAAGTGGTGTAATTTAATTATTATTTCAGTTACTTTTGATTTTTCAGTATTGTAGTCTTTTTCTTTTTCTATTATCTAACACAAAATATTTCACTAATTTTTAATCAAGTTAGCTTGTTGAATGCATTTACACAACAATTATTGAATAAAACTATATGTTTTTTGAACATATTCTAGAGGCTCAGAGAACATAAAAATTGGAATCGATAGGTAGAGGATAAGAAAATATATTAGATACACACATTAAACGATACTTATAATTCACTATTATATCAAAAACATTTATTGCATTACATATTAAGGGTCCTCAAGAGGACTACATGAAGTACAAACTAAAATATGATTACTTCTACTCCATTCTTAGAAAGATAGACATACATAAAAGGAGTAAATGATTTTTGCAAATTCTAAGACATTATTTATGGGAAGGAAGACTTGCCATTTCTTTTGACATATTTCCTCATCCACACATGCTTCCCATTAATACTAAATTTAACTTTTGGTTCATCTTTAAGGATAAACTCTACAATTCCAGGTTTATCAAACACGACTCGAGCGTAAAGAGCTTGTTCATTGGATTTCACATCTTGCATGATAATGGACTCAATGTTGTCTCCAAAATATGATGTAAAGAATTCCCTTATTTCCCATTCTGCAACAGGATATCCCTTGGAGAAAGTAAGAAACATGCTTCTTTCTTCATATGGTACGTTACTTCCCTTCATCCTCCTAGTAGACATGTCGCCTCCAAGTCTTAGACGAGACATTCCATCACTTAAAGATAACTCACTAGGAGATTGCACCATTGGTAGTTTGCTTTCAATCAAGGGTTGTTTAGAACTTCTACTCATCATGGCCTTTTCCATGATATCTTGAAATGCCTTGTGACAAACCTCATTCAGAATCTTTCTCATCTCACTATTTGCATTGTCTCGATTTTCATGAAAAAATTGGAGAGTTAAGTCTTTTCTAGTGAGGTGTTGAGTTAGCGGAATCTCACTTGAATAAGTTGAGACCAGGCCAAACTGATTGTCCTCAATGCATTTGAGACAAGCTGTACCCTCATCAGCAAGTTCATTAATGAAAAAATTAGGTTGGGATACGATCTTACCAATAAAATTTTTGAAATGACATGTTCGCTCCAACCAAATCCATAATGCCAATGTATGCATTGATTCAAAAGGATCACGCTCAAGGTTAACAACAAGTAAAGAATAAAGTTTTCGATCAATCTTATGAAAATGCTTGAATTCATCCATAGTGATTTGGAAAGTTGAAGAATCCATACCAATTCACATTGATAGTGATCAAACCTGAAAAGCAACAAATATATAATGAATCAAGAAGGTAAAAAATAGCCCTAATTTTGTCAAACAAATAAGCAAACAAAATGAAACAAAATATATAAATCAACAATCGGGAAATACACATTTTCATCTATGTAGAGATTTAAACAAACACAAAAAGAAGAATTGCTTAGGCTACAAAAATGAAAAATTTTAATAAGGTGAGGAAGAACAAACCAAAAGATAACTTCAAGGGAAGGTTGTTTTGAAGAACTCAATATGACAAATAACTTGACAAGCTAACACATTTATAGGTGAAAATTTTTCATTAGTCAATGTTCTAATAAAGTTGTTCTTATCAGTATTCTACTAAAACAAAGTAGAGTAAATTATAAATTTTGAAAAAAACTAGAGCAGTAATTACAATTTTGGAAGTATTTATAGAAAAAAATAGGACAGTAATTACAAATTTTAATATTTACACAAAAGTCTTGTTTACTAGATTGCAATTAATTCTTCTGAATATCATTCAAGAAATCATGTTGAATTGTTGATAGAACTTCATACACATTCTATACAAGAAATGATGAGAGAACAAAGGTCAAGATCACCTAGAATAACTTACATAAGCACAAAATATAAAAAGATGTAGCGATTAATGTTCTACTTATCAAAAGAAAATTTCTTGTTAGATATGGAGATATCAGTCTAAAATATCAATGTAGAATATCTTGGTTATAACTGATCCTTTATGTATGTCTAATTACTTGTACACTTTTGAATTGACATACACATTAAGACAACAATGATTGACATAGTAGTTTACCATTTTTACCCTATTAATTATGAAATCAATGAATTAAACATCTAAGAAATATTACATTTTTCAAAATAATTAATTGAGGGTATAATAAGTTGTGACTTTTTTCAAAGGATTGTGATTTTTCGATAAGTTGTGATTTTTTCAAAGAATTGTGACTTTTTTAATAAGTTGTGTCTTTTTCAAAGTGTTGTGACTTCTCGGAAAGGTTATAATTTTTCAGATAAGACAAAAAAATATTTGCTCATACTACTTTGTTGACTATAAATAGTGGGACTTCCTCTCATTTTTCACCCACATCTTTTTAGTCTTCTACTCTTCTTCTTCTTCTTCTTCTTCTTGCATTTTAAAATTTTTTTGGTGTAATTTATTGTCGTTGAGTGTGTTCGAAAGTTAGCAGAATATGAGGTATCACTATTAAGTCGTTCTATCCTAACAAGGTATATTTCATGACCTTGAGTAATGAGAAAAAATAATATATTTTTATGAATATAATAATTCTTTTTGTTTAATATACACATTAGTATGTAATGATCCAATATATAAAGTTAACATGATATCGTCTAAATTCATTTCTTTTTGTTAACAATTTCTCTTGTTATGTAGGTATATGCTTCTAAATATCTTTTCCAAAATTTAGAGAATTGTCACGATTTGTTTTTGATGTTCAAGATAAAAGAACGAATTTATTTATCAAAGCTACTTATGTGATTTAGACTCTAAAAAAATTGCTTTAAAATAGTTATTATTATATTAACATTGCCAATTTATTTTAGAAGAAGAGAAGTTCATATGACTTTTAATAAAGTCAGTTAAAGTTTGTATTAGTTCAATTTTTATTACTTATTCAATAGCTAAATATTTGTATTAATTTCAAATATATATATTTATTAGTTAATCTACTTGCATACAATCCCCTATCAATTGTAATCATATACATTACACCACTAATAAACTTTGTTTCTCATCCTATTATTGGTTCACCTACTCAAATACAGTCCCTGACAATTTTAAACTCATACTTTACATATATATGTTACTTCAAACTGTAACACCTCGTATTCAAAATAGGACAAAAATCATCTTTATAGAAAAATCTGCAGGTGCAACCAGCATCGACGGACTGTAGTCTGATCCACTGTCCATCCTGAACATCCGTCAATCGGGTAAAAAACTCTCAAAAATCTCAGTCCAGGTTAATTGGTTAAGTCTTGATCGACGGACGGACCTACGGTTCGTAGGTCAGAAAACGGTCTGTAGTCCGTGACCATTGATCGACACCCCATTTACCCACTCTCTAACAAGAGCCACAGATGACTAGCACGGTCCATAGGTCTGACCGTAGATTGGAATTAGTAGACAGTTAAGGGAGGAGTGTAGTTGGGTCAACTTAAAATGGTCATAACTCTTAGAACAAAAGGAATTAGGTGTTCCATAACCTACCCACATATAGATAATTGAATTAGCTTTCCATATCCACCAACCTTATAAAATAAGACCTCCGAGTAAAACGTTATGCTCATTTTATTAAAGGTCTGTCGAACAGGACCAACCTACGGACTCAACGACGGGGTGTCGATCAAACGACGGACCGTCTGTCCTGGTCGATGTTTGGTTCGACAGCAACTTACCTAGGGGTCCTTTGGTCTTTTGCCAATTCATTTAAACCTTAAAATACGTTTTTTGACCCTAAATCATTAGATTTTAGTCACTTTAAGTCTAGAAACATAATTAAAAATTACCTAAGTCAAAATCATAAATCAAAAGTTAGAAAATTAGAAGCAACTTAGGAGAAAAAGATCAAGAACCCTAGTTCAAGAACGAAGCAAGTTTCCAACAGTTTCAGCCCCGAAATCTAAGTGTTTCTCCGTGAATTTCATCGCCAAATATGTGGGATTTCACTAGTGTTTCTTTCACTCATTGGGTCCCTAGTTTTCAATCAGTTCTTGATTCTCTTATCATATATTAAACATAGGGTTCCTAGAATTTCAGCAGAACTTCATGATTTAGTTAAAATATATGTTCCAAATCAGATTATCATGTTATTACTTAGATTATCGCATGAATTTCAAAACCTTAGTTTTGTATTTCTTTAGTTCTTGAATTACACCTGCTAGGTCAGATATTTCAGTTATGCAATTGTACATGCTTCAGTTTTAATGCATCATTATCAGATTAAATGTTGCATTCCTTGTTTGCATGTTCAGTTTTGAGTTATCCAGTATTTACAGAAAATTCAAAATAATCAGTTAACTACATAAATCAATGGGATAACATAATACCGAGTTAGACTAGGGTTCAGTGTACCAAATAGTCCCAGAACTACTAGCCAAGTAGGTTGTAAGTTCCCCTGTGGGCAATCAATTTAGTGATCACGCCAGCATGCCTTTATACCTTTGGTAGGATATATTGGGTCCTCTCGATTGGGCGTATACATCGGACTCCACATTTAGCTCATGTGGTTTTATTATCGGTTATTAGTAGCTCCCACAGTTCAGTCACTCTCTTGCATTGACCATTTATCAGTATATTCAGTATTCAGTTTCAGCATGGTATAAATTGGTCATTGCATTCAGTTAGTTCAGAAATTCAGTATATTATGTTCATATTATTATACTTGTTTTTGTGCTTGTTCAGTTATGTTTTATTTCAGCTTTACTCTATCCTACATGCTCAGTACCTTCAAGTACTTACGCATACGTGCGCTACATCTTCTCGTGATGTAGGTTCAGGTTCTCAGCATCCAGATAACGCATAGGTCAATTTTCCGATCCCCAGTTCAGTAGATTCAGTGGTGAGCCCTCATTCTCCGAGGACAATAGTCATGAGTTTATTTCAGTCATTAGTCATTTAGTTTCAATATTTTTTAGATTTAGCTGGGGCTTGTCCCAGTATTTCTAGTCCATTTTAGAGGCTTATCTCAGACATAGTTAGTTTCAGCTTAGTATTGAGTTAGTAAATTCATTGCATTAAACTCATCAGTCTGCATAGTATATCAGTTTTAGCATATGGGTATTCCCTATATTTTTATTATAAATTATGATGTAACATCCGCATCAGTTTATTATCTTTAGTATGCTCATGATTATGCTAGCAGGGTTAGCTTGAGATCACTTGTGGTCCTAGGTTCCGTGTCCGCATCTCAGGGGTAGCTTGGGGTGTGACACTAACCTTAGTTTAAGCGCACTTTATAACTTAATGATACCCTCTTTTATGCATCAAATTCGGGCTTAATCATGCAGATTTCGACCATTTGTTGCCCTCATGAATGTTACTAATACACAATAACGCCTATAATTAACATTGTCTCTCTCATCTCCCAATGGTAGTCATTACGCTCCAGCCCACATGGCGACTGAAATTGAACTAACAAAATGAAATGTACAGATAAACAAGATACCAAAACAGCCCATTAATTTGGTGATAAGAGTCTTAGTTATTTAAAGAGATTCAATAATATCTTACAATAATTCAGGGCATGAAGGACTTTCAGTAATATTAGTTAACAAAAAGGTAATAACATTGACATTTTTAATTACCTTATTATTGTATCATTCATGTTTATTCTACTTATACCCCACACCTTTGCCGAGTACTAGGTACAAAAATTCAAGCAATACTATTTAATAATCATATCGAAACATGGAATGATTACTTGAAATCAAATTAGAGTTACTACATTGCTAAAGGGCGCTTATATTACATCACACCCCAACTATTATTTCGTATATAAATAAGTGAATTGGCATATACAAATACCACAATCATAAAGACTACTAATATTGAGGTTACAACACACATATTTTTGGTTTGCTTTGTATCATTGGATCATGTCGATAAATTACCTAATGGTGTTATTCTAGGTAACTATGAACTCAAATAATTTGTTATTTAATTTCATGTTCTATTACGTAATCGGTATCACTAATTTACATTACATATTTTAAGATTTGATTTGCATTTTAGTTTCAATGAGTTCCCTTGTTGAAAAAATATATACAAAGAGAGGGGAGATAGTTTATACAAATGAGAAGTATGTTTTGAAGATGCCTAAACTACCGTGAATATAAAGATATGTTGAAGTAAAGATATTTCTCTTCTATATGGTAACTTAACATGGAGCATACAACTGTTACTCTGTTTGCAGAAAATGATGGTTTTTTCTAGAAAAGATGAACGATGATAAACCTACACTTGACTTATATGACGTTAGTATCTCAATATATAAAGCATTGGAAAGACTACTTTATGTTTTTATAATAAACAGAGTATAGTTGTTTCAAATTTGAAACAACCTCTTGTCACACTAGACACTTTTGAAATATCTACTATTTCCACGAGTAATGTCTTGATCAATCCATAGTTTCAAAAAACCACGAATTGGATACATTAGTTAATGACACATGTTTTGCAATGTTATTTAAATCGGATTGTCACAACTAATGTACGTGCTATACTTTTTGCATTGTAGGAAGGTTACTTTTAAAATTCGTTATATTGTTTGCATTGTAGGAAGGTTACTTTTAAAATTTCTATAACAGGACACAATATTTCATTTATCATTGTTTGTTTATTACATACTACAATTTCTAAGTTCCCAAAACCTTTTCACCGAGCACATCTCACTCAAATAGGTGACACACTTAATTTATCTAATTTAAAATACATGCATTAAATGATGAAGGAAGAAAATAAAGATTTTATGGAAACACCAACTAAGGAAATGAGAAGAGCTAGAGAAGTTTTGTTTGTATATATTATAAATGAATTTGCTAGCTGATTCACAAGTGCATATAATCCTATACTTTTACTCTCTGAAAATAATAACAATTTTAGTATCAAAAATATAATTACAAATATGGTTTAGTGGCGATGTGCATAATTGTTTTTACAAGTTAAAAGAAACAATTGAGGACATACTCAATAAAGATAATCTGTGTTATTCGTTTTGCAAAAAATACAACAAAAAGAAAAAGTTATAGAACATATTGTATCTTGTAACAATTGCAACAAAGAGAATGCAAAATATGAAATAAGGTTAGACTTAGTAAAAAATTGATTCTACATTTACTAATTAGGACACAAATTAACTTTAACTTTTAAATGACTCCCTTTTAAAAAACAAATTCTGCTTATGACTTCAAGTTTTTGGTGGAGAATAATGTGCCCGATTATAGTGTTTGAAGCTGCTATTTGCTAGGCTGTAGCATTCAAGATTACACAGACCTTAGTAAATATATGAACTGTATTTATACCTAAAAATCTTAATACCCAATGGACTCCTCCGCATAGGTACGTTGTCTAAGTCATCCTAAATTTTACAGTTTTCTTATTGTAATACTTCACAGCACAAAACAGAATAACTGAATTGCCCTATTACATATAGATAATAATTGATGATTCAGTTAATTTTATACGATAGATTAATTTTTAAAGAAAATGCGCCTATCAAGGTGCAGAGAAAATTGGACCCCTCAAGGGGCTTATGCAATGGGATATGGTTGATTTGTAGAGGCTATGATGAGAATTTCATACATGCTTAAAAACTACAGGTCAATATGCCATAAACAAGGTATTTACTCCAATAATACAACTACCAGCCCCCTCATCCCGCGCGCGAAAATGAAGGATACCCTTTCAAATTTATTCGGAAACAATTTCCAATATGTCAATGTTTTTAAAATGATGATAAATAAAGCTAAAGGTCAAACGATGTCAAATCTAGAAGTATACCTACCACAACATGGTTTCTCGCATAACAAACTATACGTTGCACTATCTAGAGGAATATCCATTCTAAAAAAAAAAGTGCATGTGATGACCGAAAAACCAAATTTATGTACACGAGACATACACAAGAAATATTGTCTACAAGACATTTGATTAATACCAAAATTATAAGAAATCAAACGGGAAAAAACATAAACCACACATGTAGCTAATGAAAATTATATTGGATAAATTCTTAGGGTTGTCTACATTATTCATTTATTTTTTAGTTCCTCTTATAAAGAGTATAATATCTATTTACATTGGTTCCACCCTCAAGTTTATCGTCTTGATTAACGAACACCTTATAATTAAGAGTAACTTACAGAAATGACTAGTTATAGGGTTATTTGAAGTTCAATAACTATAAGTATGTTATTTCTTAAAAATGACTTTAGTTTATGTGTATATCTAGCTGTATTTATTTTAAAAGAATATTAATACAATGATACATTTATAATTATAATGCACTAAATAAGATATTTTTAGGTATGTTAAATGACTAAAATCACTCCTAAAAATTTGCCAGTTGGAATATGTGGTCTAAAGTGACAATCTAACATTATTTATTTTGAAAATTCAAAATATTTAAACTGAAGACAAATTTTGGTACAAAAAAAAAATTGAAAATCGAGAACACTTGTATGTTAAAAAAATATATCTCAATATTATAATTATACATATAATTTATAAAGTACATGTAGATGAAAATCGTATACAAATAAAATACATACAAATACAATTACGTAAAAATCAACTAGTCTTCTATTATATTACATTTTATACTTATACTTGAATACAAACACACATGAATACAATAATATAACAATTAAATAGACTTTATTTCTATTGTATTTGAAATCTTTATTTGAATACAAATACAAATGAATTTAAGTTCATAACTATCAATCAATTTTTAATTTATATGTATTTGATACTTATATTAGAATACAAATATAGAGAAATAAAATTATATAACTACTAATTTGCTTTCATTTATAATGTATTTAGTACTTACATTTGAATATATATATATAAGCGAATACATTTATTTATATATATTTATATATGTACGAATACAACATTTAAATTTATTTATATTTAAATACATATACACATATATTTACATTTGAATACAAAATAAGATGGATCAGAACATAGTGTTTTGATTTAAAATACAAATGAGTACAAATACAAAGCAAAAGATGATTATTGAATACGGACACAAAAAGTTTTATCTCAAATCGAGTTCCGCCATTGTAATGGATAAAATCTTCAATCGAAAACCAATAAAAGTAGATGAAACATATAGACGTATACAAATATAATCTTCATAAAAATATGAAAAATGCAATTAGAATATACTTAATGAAGATGAATCACAAAATTTTTTGCCACAATCATGCAAAAAGATAGTGAATCGGAATGATTTTTTTAATGATATATAAATATTTGAAAGAGAAAACATTAAAAAAGATAAACATGGAAACCAACACCGTAAAACATAAGCATGTACTAATTACTTTGCTATTTAATATTTGTTAATATACATATAAAATTGGAAAGAATTTATTATTCATGTGTAATTGATTAACTTTTTGCTATTTAATATTTAATTATATCCATATAATATAAAATAAGTAAATCATAGCTATTTATTTTAAATATATATTGATGTTCGCTATATCTTGTAGTTTTTCCTATAATTAACTCTCATAAGATGCATGTAAAAAGTACACGTGCATGTAAACGTTACAATTTAATATCAATTGTTTACGTTGGCTCCACCAACTTCTAAAAACGAAAATAATCCAAGTTACTTGATATATAATAGATTGAAGAACAACAAAACATAATTATTTCATTGTTCACCATCAGCCATCCAATCAATTTTTTAGGGCCTTGCAATACTCTAAGACTTGTCTAAGTAATTGGAAATAGCTTCTACATGTTTTTTGTTTAATAAATTCAATGTTTTGTTTCATAATTTGAAGTATCATTTTAACATTTTTATCTTCTCCTATCAAAATTCCAGGAAAAGGGTGAGTACTAGTTGATGTCTATATATAGGTAAATCCAATAACTTTCACATACAAAATATATTGTGAGAGAAAATGATAATATATGGAGAAAATTAATTTATTCTAGTTTTGGCATGATACAAATTGACTAAAACCAAGATGTAAAGAGAACACTAGATCAAATCTTCATTCAAGATGCTCAATGAAGAAACAATTTAGCTAAGCTACAACCAAAAGTATTTATTTTAAAAAATCCTAAATTATAACTAAGCACTTTATATTCAATATTTATTACTATATATTCACGATCCCGTTTTATAGGTCATATTGGCACCTATTATATTCCACATCTCGAAATCAGGGGCAACAAATATGGAGGAAAACTTGAGGGGGACAGTAAACATTATCAAAATAGAAGGAGAAGTAAGCAAAAATAATACAAAATAATCCCAATAGCTGAGATTAGTTAGTAGTTGATCTTTTAATAAAAATAGGAGTACAAAACTTAAGAAAAATAATTATATATATAGAACTTTTTCATAATACAAAATAAACGCAAGACCTAGTAAAAAACAGAGGGAAACTGGCCTATTCTCCATATCCCAAACACCGCTCCGCGTGAGGCCTAAATCAATGGTGAGAACTTGTACTATAAATTTGTTAGACCCACAATCTACTTGATCTAACTACGTGCAGACATGCCAAGGACTTGGGCATTGGTCTTGGCATGGATGATGGCAAAACAGTGCAACACAAGTTCAAGATGCTTGGGTGTTGGCAAGGCAGCTTGAACGTGCATGGCTTACGTGCGGGCTTAGGGCATTGGCAAGGCAGCATGTTGACTTGATGAGGCAAGGCTGTGAAGACTTGGCAATGTCAGGAACAAAGGCAGTTCACCCGAAATTGCTGAAATAAAACTAAGTGTTGGAAGACAGCTAAAATATTCTAAGTGTTGGAAGCTGGCTGAAATATTCTAAGTGTTGGAATGAAGCCTGAAATATTCTAAGTGTTAGAATATTAGTATTTCGTGTAGATAAGAATGTAATTTGAATTAAATTCTATCTGTTGGAAATATAGCTGTTGGAAAGTTAGTTTTGAACCCTGTGATGACAAGTGTCGGACAGGTGTCATTTGTAACCGCCGCATGTAACTGCCATTGTGCAGAATTTTGATCTAAAGGTGGAAATTCGTCTAAGGCAAAAACAGAGTGTTTCTAGCCTTAGACTAATTCGTGAAGCCTTCCTTTGTATTACTTTAAAGGTTAATAAAGGTTGGGACTGGTTCCTGTAATTCTGTTGGTTGTTTGACGCTGATTTACATACTTAATCAATTTTCGTGGGTGCAAGTAGGCTGAGTGTTACAGACGTTTGTAAGACTGCCTAGAGTGGTGTGCGATAAAAATAATCAACCCTCTTTCAATTGGTATCAGAGCGTGGTTAAACAATGGTGAAAAACGCAGAACTATGGGAGTTGGCACGAAAAATTGAATCCTTCGTCAGGTTTACTGAAGACATTTTGGGAGACCCTACGTTTGTGGATTTATTCACACAAATCATTGAGTTGAGAGTGGACGCTGAGAAAGTTCAGGGAGAAATTGGTGGATATCGACAGAATGTTGATAACCACATTACTGAAATCTTGGACTTTCGTACCACAACTACGCAAAAACTGGAGGGACTGCAGAAGGAAAATGAGAACCTTTGTGCAGAACTCGTCGTTTTGTGTCGGGATGTGGCCACGTTAAGTTCAACACGTGCTGAATCGTCTAAGGTAAAGATTCCAAAACCTAAGGCCTTTAGTGGCGCAAGGAGTGCTAAAGAACTGGAAAATTTCATCTGGGACATGGAGCAGTATTTTACCGCTGCAAGGGTGGCGGACGCGGATAAGTTGAACATTACCACAATGTATTTGTCGGGTGATGCAAAACTTCGGTGGAGGACTCGTAATGCGGACGACGTAAGTGCTGGTCGTTCTAGAATTGATACATGGGATAAGCTAATCAAAGAAATGCGCGATCAATTTCTTCCTAGCAATGCATCTTGGCTTGCAAGGGATAAATTGAAAAGGCTAAGGCAGACGGAATCAGTGAGGGAATACATAAAAGAATTTACCTCTGTGATGTTAGACATACAAAATATGTCTGATGAGGATAAACTTCACAACTTCATTTCGGGCATGCAAGGCTGGGCTCAGAACGAACTACGAAGGCAGAATGTTAAAGATCTGCCCGGGGCTATTGCTGCTGCCGATTCGCTAGTGGATTTCCGGACTACTCGTCCTTCGACAGACGTCCCCTCCACTTCAAAAACTAAGAAAAAGAATGAGAAGAAAGGGGAATGGAGAAAGGAAAGTCGTAAAGACAATACAAATGATAAAGGAAAGGCACAAATGAAGGATGGGAAAGACAGGCCAAAGAATAAAGATGGAAATTCGAAGGGCTGTTGGACTTATGGTGGTCCTCATTTGGCCAAATCTTGTCCAAACCGGGAAAAGTGAATGCTTTGCTTGCTGGTAACGTGAATCAAAGGGAGGAGGATGAAGAAATCGTGGCTGCAATGGCAAACCCATTGGGATTGTCCTTCAATCACATTATGGGGATCAATAATGTTGGAGAAATCTCTAGTACTTCGAATCCTCATGCTTCCTTAATTCATATAGAAATGAAAGTGAAAGAAAAATGTGTGATGGCAATGGTTGATACAGGGGACACACACACGTTTGTAGATGTGAAGATTGCTACAAAATTGGGGCTGAAGTTGTCTAAAAGCCCTTCGTACGTCAAAACAGTCAATGCTAAGGCACAAGCCATTGTGGGCATGGCTTATGGTGTGTCTATGTCAACTGGAAGTTGGGTGGGAAAACATAACTTGATGGTGATGCCACTTGGTGACTTTGAAATCATACTTGGGATTGATTTCTTAAGGAAATTCCAGTTTGTTCCGTTTCCTCACTTAGATGGAGTGATGGTCATGAATGGAAGCAATGCTGGCTTTCTCAAAGGTGTTCATCCGTTTGGGGACATTAATAAAGTTGCGAAGAAGAAAGACAAGGAAATGTTGTTGTCTGCTATGTCAATCGACAAAAGGCTGAAGAAAGGTGAAGACACCATACTTGCTGCCTTAGTCGAAGTGAAACCTGATGTGAAGATGGAAGTGCCTGATTGTGTTGCTGAATTACTTAAACAGTATGCTGATGTTATGCCGCCAGAATTACCAAAGAAATTACCACCAAGGAGGGATATTGATCATAAGATTGAGTTGCTGCCTGGTACGGTTGCTCCTGCACAGGCCCCTTATCGTATGGCTCCTAAGGAATTGGTTGAACTACGCAAACAATTGAATGAATTGCTAGATGCTAGATTGATTCAGCCGTCTAAGGCTCCATATGGTGCTCCTGTTCTATTTCAAAAGAAATGGGATGGAACAATGAGAATGTGTGTAGACTACCGGGTGCTGAATAAGGCAACTATAAAGAACAAGTATCCGGTTCCGTTGGTGCAAGATTTGATGGACATGTTGAGCAAGGCATGCTGGTTTACAAAACTTGATCTGAGGGCAGGTTATTGGCAGGTTAGGATAGCAGAGGGTGATGAACCAAAAACAACATGTGTAACTAGATATGGTTCCTATGAATTCCTTGTAATGCCGTTTGGGCTGACTAATGCCCCGACAACGTTTTACAACTTAATGAACAATGTACTGTTTGACTATCTTGAGGACTTTGTTGTTGTTTATTTAGATGATATAGTCATTTATAGTCGAACATTGGAAGAACATGTTAATCACCTAAGTTTGGTTTTGTCTCAATTGAGGAAATACACGCTTTATGTCAAGATGGAAAAGTGTGAATTTGCTCAACAAGAGATAAAGTTTTTGGGGCATCTTGTTAGTAAAAACCAAGTTCGAATGGATCCAAAGAAAGTGCAAGCCATTGTTGATTGGCAGGCACCTCGTCATGTGAAGGATTTGAGGTCGTTTCTTGGCTTGGCTACTATTACAGAAAGTTTATTGCTGGTTACTCAAAGAAGGCAGCGGCTTTGACAGATTTGTTAAAGAAGGATACAAAGTGGGTTTGGTCTGAACGGTGTGATGAAGCTTTTCAGAATTTAAAGAATGTTATCGCATCTGAACCTATACTTAAATTTCCTGATTTTGAGTTACCATTTGAAGTGCACACCGATGCGTCAGACAAAGCGATTGGTGGTGTATTAGTGCAGGAAGGTCATCCAGTGGCCTTTGAAAGTAGAAAATTGAATGATGCTGAACAGAGATACTCAACACATGAAAAAGAAATGGTTGCGGTGGTACACTATTTGCAGGTTTGGAGAGTCTATCTCTTGGGCACTCGATTTGTGGTGAGAACTGATAATGTAGCAAATACATTTTTCAAGACACAGAAAAAGTTGAATCCTAAACAAGCACGGTGGCAAGAATTCCTGGCAGAATATGATTTCATGTGGGAACATAAACCAGGAAAACACAACCAAGTTGCTGATGCACTAAGTAGAAAAGAAGTGTTTGTTGCAGTATACTAAATTTCAAAACTGGAAACTGATTTCTATGATAGAATCAGGCTGTGTGGTGCAAACGATTCATTGTATGTTAAATGGATGGGTCAAGTGCAAGATGGCACAATGAGACGGTATTGGATCGAGGAAGATCTGCTCTATTTTAAAGGGGGGAGGATCGTTGTACCAAATCAGGACGGGTTGCGCAAAGACTTAATGAAAGAGGCGCATGACTCTGCTTGGTCTGGACATCTCGGTGTTGAAAGGATGTTAGCATTACTGTCTCGTGTTTATTTTTTGCCGAAAATGGAAGATGATATAGAGGCGTACGTCAAGACTTGTCACGTTTGTCAAGTGGACAAGACTGAATGTAATAAGGAAGCAGGTTTGCTGCAACCTTTGCCTGTTCCTGAAAGGCCATGGCTATCAGTAAGCATGGATTTCATTTTTGGATTCCCTAAAGTAGATGGCAAAGCATCTATCATGGTGGTAGTTGACAGATTTTCAAAATATTCTGTTTTTATTGCTGCTCCTAAATTATGCTCATCTGAAGTTGCTGCTGAGTTATTCTACAAACATGTGGTTAAGTATTTTGGTGTTCCGGCTGACATTGTGAGTGATAGAGACACAAGGTTCACTGGTAGATTTTGGACAGCATTGTTCAATATGATGGGAACTGAATAAAAGTTTTCTACTGCAAATCATCCACAAACAGATGGACAGACGGAAGAATTAATCATTTGTTGGAAGAATACTTGAGGCACTATATGACAGAAAGTCAACGGAATTGGGTAGCATTGTTAGACACTGCGCAGTTTTGCTTTAATCTGCACAAGTCGTCTGCAATAGAAATGAGCCCTTTTGAAATCGTCTTAGGCAGACAGCCTATGACGCCACTGGATGTTGCCAAATCTAAAAATCAGGGAAAATGTCCAGCAGCATACAGGGCTGCAAGGGACAGACTTGAAATGTTATCTAAGGCACAAGACAGCTTGCGCAAGGCTCAGCGGCGCATGAAGAAATATGCTGATCAACATCGTCGCTATGTGGAGTTCAATGTGGGTGACAAGGTGTTGCTGAAACTTACCCCACAAATCTGGAAACAGATTGTAAGTAAGACCAGACATCGGGGTTTGATTCCTAAGTATGATGGTCCATTCGAAATGGTAAAACGAGTGGGCGAAGTTGCTTATAGGTTGAAGATGCCAAAAAGGTTGAAAATTCACCCCACCTTCCATGTGAGTTTCTTGAAACCTTACTTTGCAGATGAAGATGATCCGGACAGGAACAGATCAAAGAGGGCTCCTCCATCAGTACCTACACAGTATGATGCTGAAATTGAGAAGATCCTTGATCACCGGGTTTTGGGCACAAGTAAGAAGAATACTAAGACTGAATTCTTAGTTCAGTGGAAAGGCAAGAGTGCAGCAGATGCTGTTTGGGAGAAAGCAAAAGACCTATGGCAGTTTGATGCTCAAATCGAGGACTATCTCAAAACAGTCTCGATGAGGACATCGAGTTCAAGTGGTGCGGGTGGTCTGTTAGACCCGCAATCTACTTGATCTAACTACGTGCAGACATGCCAAGGACTTGGGCATTGGTCTTGGCATGGATGATGGCAAAACAGTGCAACACAAGTTCAAGATGCTTGGGTGTTGGCAAGGCAGCTTGAACGTGCATGGCTTACGTGCGGGCTAAGGGCATTGGCAAGGCAGCATGTTGACTTGATGAGTCAAGGCTGTGAAGACTTGGCAATGTCAGGAACAAAGGCAGTTCACCCGAAATTGCTGAAATAAAACTAAGTGTTGGAAGACAGCTAAAATATTCTAAGTGTTGGAAGCTGGCTGAAATATTCTAAGTGTTGGAATGAAGCCTGAAATATTCTAAGTGTTAGAATATTAGTATTTCGTGTAGATAAGAATGTAATTTGAATTAAATTCTATCTGTTGGAAATATAGCTGTTGGAAAGTTAGTTTTGAACCCTGTGATGACAAGTGTCGGACAGGTGTCATTTGTAACCGCCGCATGTAACTGCCATTGTGCAGAATTTTGATTTAAAGGTGGAAATTCATCTAAGGCAAAAACAGAGTGTTTCTAGACTTAGACTAATTCGTGAAGCCTTCCTTTGTATTACTTTAAAGGTTAATAAAGGTTGGGACTGGTTCCTGTAATTCTGTTGGTTGTTTGACGCTGCTGTTTTAAGTATTTCCATACTTAATCAATTTTCGTGGGTGCAAGTAGGCTGAGTGTTACAGACGTTTGTAAGACTCCCTAGAGTGGTGTGCGATAAAAATAATCGACCCTCTTTCAAAATTGTAGGATGTATGATTGTAGTGGTGCTCACTAGGCATAGGTCGATTGAGGTCCAACAATAAAGACATCATAAATTGAAAGTATATAAGGAAAGTATAACACAAAAAACTAAGGAAAAGACATTATATAGTTTAATATGAACAACACTAAAAAAGAGTAGAATACAATGAAAAAGAGACCGAGTATAAGTACCTCACCTGGTCATTATAATAAGCAAATAGTTAAACAATTTGGGTCAAAAAACCTTTCGGGTAGTGACTTAACTTTTGTTTGCTAGGCTAGCCTCAGATGGAAACTGTGTTGGGTGACATTTAGGAATATTTGGGAATGTGTAGTGTGTGAAATTGACGTTTGGTTGATACTTTATTATATCAAAGACATTAAGGAGTCAGTAGAAATTTTCAAAATTGAATTCAGATAAGTAAAACTTCCAAAATTTATTTTGGCGTGGACTATGTAGGAACATCAAGGGAAGAAGTTGTGCTTTGATGAATGACATTTTCTCAAATTTTGAGGCTATGAAATTTCATCAAGCCCATTGTAGCAGGAGGCATTACTCTACACTGATACTAAGACCACTTTAGTGGGTAAGTATTGTTATAGTGGCGTCGCTAGAGTAGGTTAGGCCACTATAGTAGAGAGAGAAACAAGATATATATGGAAACAACCCTAAAGACCCTATTTTCTACACTTCATATTCTTGGACTTCGGAGGGGCAATTTCGGACGGTCTTAACTATTTTTCCATGAGATTCTTCGTTAAAGGTAAGATTTTGACTCTCAAACCTTGTTCAATAATTCTTAAATCCTTCAAATATAGGTTATTACTCTTGGGGGAAGGTTGTAAAGTGAAGATGTTCATATCCTGGGGTAGAGTTAGCATTTGTTGACAATCTGGGTAAAATATAGGATATTAGTGATTGATCGTTGCTTTAATTAATTGTTTTATACTAATAACAAGCAAAGACACTTCCCAAGTTGAAACCTCGAGTTATTTAGAGTTTCTAAGAGGCTTGATTGGAGATAGGTGATGTTTGCATTTTCTGATTTTTATATGTTTGCATGTTTGTTGATTAGTAGTATAATTTTTACAATGCAAGGTAGGAAGACATACAAAATTAAATCATATAGGTAATCTCATGCAGTGAACTTGTTATTTTCACTTGTGGTTTTCAAGTGGTAATGTTCATCATACTATATGATTGTGCATTATTGTTTGTGATTGTTGGTTAGCTCATGTACCATACTAGTACACCAACTACCGATTGCTTTGGTACCACACCGGTACACTAATTTTGGATGGATCGCGTACCACATCGTTACACTATTAGTTTGGATTTGGGTTCTATAAGTGGACCATGTATGTGATTGTGGTTCAAAGAGTGGACCGTACATTTGAATTTGTGATCATATGAGGACATGTCTGCATGTTTTATTGTCATTTCATGACATGTGAAGGATAGTCTTTATGGTTGGTATTTGTTGTTATATCTACTCTTCGGTGTTACCGCTTTGTTGTGAAATCTTTATATTCATATGTTGGATTCACTACAAAAAAATACATAAATTATGGAGGTTTTATCACGGAGTTCAACTCAACCCCTAGAACTTGTATCAAATTATGGAGGTTTGATTAACCCCTGCAATTTTCTGGGAGTTAATAACCCCAACAACCTAAAAGTTGAAATTTTATAATATCTAGGCGCTAATTTTTATATGCCTTGCTCATTTTTTCTCAAGCAAAAAAAAATCCAATTCTATTTTTTCGCCATTAGGGCCGAAGATAAACTGAAAAATAAGATCTGTAGAATTCATTGTGGCTTAGCTACCACCGTGTTCTTCCATATTAGCAGTGGTTGGAGCAAAAAGAGATGGCAGGGAGTTGTTGGTTCATGGAGGCCATGGTTTATGGCATAATGTGATGATGAAAGTACCTTCATTATTGTTTGTTCTACACTTGGCATTCAAGCCAAGAGAATCTTCTCGAAGGTTTTTAATGGAAAATCACACATCGTAGTTGCTCTCTATGTCATTCTCTAACTTGTCATCATCTTCAATTTCCGCTATATACTCCTAAATTTTTCAATTTTTCATTCTGAGATTTGTACATACATCTTCATCCACAATCAAGTCTCCAACCCTCTGCCTCCACACTTCTCTTTTCTTCTATCACTTCTTTGTTTTTTTAATTTAATGATTGCACCCTAATTTAGACAATGAAAGCTTCGAAGGTGAGCCTCCAGAGTTGTGAGTTCTCTTTCATCAATTTCATGCATTATCATTCTGTAAATCAACTGAGTTTTGTTTTTCAACTTTGAATTGTTTCTAGAATAGTTTCGAGTATTTGTCAATTTTGGAGCAAAAGAAAACTGCGCAGTTGTACGTCCGACACCATGGAGAAGCTTCCACTAAGTATTTTTGCTATTGTATTTTTTGAATTTTCCCTAAATCTCAATTTTTTAGAGTTTCAATGTGGATAAACAGACTAAATAAGGTTTACATGGAGGATAACATAGTAACTCATTTTTTATTAGATAAATTAACTTCTTAATTGATTGTTGTTAGTGAATCTGGTAGATTTGAGAGATATGATATTTGTTTCTACATTTTAAGGTGGTGATGTTGGAGAAATGTGGTACTTGCTCTACTTGTTTAGACAACAATACAGAATTGAATCCTAAAACACACATCTTATTATACATTTTTTATGTGTAATTAATCTCAATTTGCTCGATGACTGAATAGGTATTTGATATCAAGATGAAGTTATTGTGATTTAACTTCTTTTTTACAGTTGTTCCTGCTTGTATATATATGTTATCCCAAACATTTTCACCTTTACCTTATTGAGGAAAATGTTTTCTTGAATGATGGTGTTATCTAGAAAATTAGTAAGTTTGATGTGTAACCAAAAGATGTTATCTTAAAACAGGGAGTATATATAATCTAGACAAATATTATTGGAGATGGGGTCAAGGGTATGGGTAGGGGTAATCAGTGATCACGATGAAGAATGTTGGAGAGTTGGAATTACACAATCAATGTCAAAGCAATTTGTGAAACATGTTTTTTCTACTTTCGGTGAAGTATTTTCCTTATTGTTTAGGAATTTATTTTTCTAGAGAATATGTTTTCAAAATTTTGATAAACTAAACATAAAAAAACCGGAAAACATTTTTCACACCCTTAAATCCAAATGAACTGTATTGCTTTTTATAAAGTATTTGGGGCTGGAATTCTGAGTATCTACTTCATCAAAGTAGTTCTGATTTGTGTAATTGCTATGTGCTTAATATGTTCCTGCAAGATGAAAGTTGCTTTGGCCTTTTCTAAGTTCTATCCAAAGTGGTTTCGTATACGTAAATCATAATTAGTTATATTAGGTGTCTCGTGGCCATCCACTATCGGTGTTGTTTCTCATAGTTTTTGTTCAAAGTAATTTGGTTTGCCTAAATCTAGTTTTAGTTGAATGGTTTCAGTCACTGGTGTGTGTATAATTGATTCCTCTTCCATGAATTTATGTTTGTCTCCTTTGTATATCTGTTTTTATTGATGACATGCATATGGAAAATAATATTGAAATCAAAGGTGATATCCTAACTTGTATTGTGTACAAGATCCTGTGACATCATTATACACAGATATGTTAATAAATCTCTTCACATGAATAAGAGGTCCTTCCTCATTTTGTTTCACCTTTTGGGTTATAGAAAGTGTGAAGGAATATAATTCATTCTAAGCTTTAAGGTTGGCATAAGATTTCTTTTTCCTTCAATGATCTTTTCTTCACCAGAGTTCTAATTAAATTACATAAACCGTTTAAGTTACAGATTATTCTAAAGATATTTACTATTTTAACTAAAGTTACTATAACAGATTCTATTAAACAAGGAACTGAAGAAGCAAAGAGAAATGGCAGCTGCAGCTAAGGAGGAAGAGAAGAAGACGTATAACTCGACTATTGAGTATGACACACCTTTAAGTTTCTCTTATGAGTTCTGAATGTCCAGCTGCCATGTTGCTTCATTTCTAGGTTTGGTCCTTTTATGATTTTAGATATTGTTGGTTTTATCTAGCTAAAGTATTTTATAGATTGCTCAAATCCTTAAAGATCGACCTTTTTGGTTTTGGGACTGCCAGAATATTGAAATTTGTGTTATGTGTTCTGCATGAAATAGTGTTATTAAGCTTTTGTATACACAGGTGAGCACCTTCTCTTTAATATTTATGTAGGCAAGCTTCTGATTGGATTAGCTTCAGCATTGAGGGGATCAACTAAATCATTTGTTTCAGATATATGTTCCTATCATTCTGGCTCATGCAAGTGATTTTTGGACGTTGAGATACACAACCACCCTAGACAATGGTAGCCTTTATGGTAAGAAATACTTCACAATAGAGTGAGCTTGTGTTGGTGACGTGGGAAATTTTATACTTAGTTCTTACATTCCATATTCAACTAGTCTTTTAACATCCCAACCCTTTAATCCTTGGATTGATTCGAGAGTCTAGAATTTTAATATGTTTGGGTTATATTTAACTAAATGTCACATTGTAATTTCCATCTAGACCTTTGAGGATCTAGCTACTTCAGTATGAAACTTGGCTCCATTATTTATAATTCTTAATAGCGAATTCTTTTAGTTGTGTTATTTCATGTATGTTACTGACAATTTCTTTTTGTGTGTGACATCAATTCCCCCTTCTGACCAAGGTAAGTCAAAGATTCCTATCTGTTACCGGGCTTGAACCACATCCTGCTGCTGCTTCCCAGATTGTTAGAGCTCAAATGGTTTCATCTAGATATCTGATCCAGTCCTGTGACAATGGAAGATCAATCATATATATTGTTGACCACCTGAATCTTGAGGTTAGATTTTGTATACTACTGTTTACCTTTCTCGTGAACCACTCATTCCTCTGTTTGTTCTGCAACTCAGTCACTGGCCATGGTCTGGTCCTGTACTGTATTCCTCTTGAAGAAATGCTCAACTTCTCATTATTTTTTATCCAGTCTTCTTGTGTCAAACCTTTTCTTATTCTGGTTAATTAATAACACGTATACATATTCTTGAGAATTGTGGATCCAATAGCTTCTACTCTTATCATGAAGTTGATTTATAAGTAGAAAGCACACTTTTTGTTCATTCCAATTGTTTGATGCATCTTAGCGTTCAATACTGTAATATGTAGCAAATGTTTGATTAAAGGTAAAATCTATATTGTTATTTTGTAGTAATATGTGCGTCTTGATATTCATTTTATTTGTCATCTCAAAATTATCAGATTGTACATCTCGCGCTCGCCAAGATTCTAACGCGCCCTTAACTAGTGTTGCTTATGATGTTGTTTTGTTGTATTGTGTTTAGCTCTGTTATCGGATCGATTGGTGATTTGATTTGAAACTAGCTAGAATATAGTTTGTTTACAAAATTCAATTTCATAAAGCAGTTTTGCTTAGCTAGAAAATTTCACAGCCAATGAAATATTATCTACATAAATGCAATAAAATTATTGCAATTCAAAATTTTACTACTTGAAATTAGAATGTATCTTTTGCAGTCATCATTCAAAATATCTCATTGTGTTTTTTTTTTTGCAGCCATCTGATGTAGCTATTGAATCATTTTCCTTCAAGCACGCAAGATCATCGGGTGATAATTGTTGTAGTGGCAACCATTAGTGTCTTGTAATAGTACTATGAATTGTATGATCGATCGGATCATAATGATTAGACTGAATGATGTATTTAGCAATTAATTGCAGTAGTAAGAATAACATTAGTGTACTCATAGTGGAGTTGAATACATTTGTAGCATAATTAAGCTTTCACAAACAAATGATATGAAAACAAGTTTTTATGTTAGATATGTGAAGGTTCTCCTTAATTTTTCTTTATTGTTGGCAGCAATCGTAAATTTATGGTTTTGTTAAACTATTATTAGCTTAATTAACTTTAGGCTTTAGTCAAAAGCATTGTTTTATTGATGGCTAAAATATATAAAGATAATTCACAAATTGGTGGGGGTTTCAACCCCCGCTATTTATGAATTTGCGGGAGTTTAAACTGCTGCAAATAACCCCTGTTGCTTGTTATAGGGGTTAGTGAAAAACCCCCAAATATTAATTGTGGTAGACCTAACAGCGAGAGTTGTTGAAACCTCTGCTACAACAAATCGTGGGGGTTCTTAACCCCACAATATGTAAAATAAACCCCTTCTATGTAGGCTTATTATTTTTTGTAGTGATTAGATTGTGATCATACTAGTGCACTGTGGTTTGCGTACTTTTATTACATCTTTTTTTCCTTGTTGAGTATATGACATCTTCCTTTATCTAATCTGAGACCTTAGTTGAGGAATACCTGAGTCTAACTCCAAGGATAAGCAACATCTTTCAAGCTGCCATGAATTCTTGTGCATTTCTTGTCCATATTTTTTGGCACAAACATAAGACTTTAGATTTATGTTAGTTTTGGGGTTTCGTCCCCAACTTGACTACTATAGTGTTTTAATCTGATGACTTTCAGTTTTTAGGGTTATTCCGCATGAAATATTTTTAGAATTTTGGGTTGAGTTTATGGGGACTCAATTATTTAGGAAATAATTTTTTCCTTATCCAATATGATATGCTTTTCCAATAAATGGTGTTTGGTTGGTTTTGAGTTATTATTTGGTTCTCCCACCATGTGGTTTAGTGTATCTGCCACTCACACAATTGGGGTCTAATAAACTTGGTATTAGAGTCCTAGGTTTGTTGATCTCATCATACCAAAAAGAGTCTAGTAGAGTCCTATGAAAAGGTAAAGATACATATGAGAGACTACATGACTCAAGGAAATTCTCTTTCTTTGTTTCTTTCTTTCTTTATGTTATGACTTGATTCCAATTGGTATATGTTAATCTAAATTGGTATATAACTCTTCCACTCTTGTTTCCGTTGAGGGTTGACACTTGATGTAATAATGTAGGGGTTGTAGCTCCATCAGTAGAGCAATAACTTAGCCCATAGTGAGATAATGTTGTAGAGGAAAAGGTAGAGGCAGAGGAAGGAAACACCCATTAGAGGTTGAGAATACGCCGAGAATGTACCAGGAGAAGAGACCTCACCCCCACCCTAGGATTCTGTGGAGGAAGAGTTGAGATTAAGATTCAAGAAGATATTGAATCAGAGGTGAGAACGCATGTATGGATAAAGGACTATTTAACATGTGCTAGATTTACTGTGTGGATTAGAAGGTATTGAAACCATTCCCATGGTTTAGACTACTCAGATCCTAGTCAATCATACTATCATTATTACGGTTCCTAAGATTGTAGGAACTTCAGTGCTGAAAGTTTGTTTTGTCCATTGATTCTGTAACACGCCAAGCTACCCCCGAGACACAGACACGAAACCTAGGACCACATGTGATCCCAAGTTAACCCTGCTGGCATGATCATGAGCATACTAAAGATAATAAAACTGATGTGAAAGCTAAATCATAATTAAATCTGAAAAGATGGGGAATACCCATATTCTATAACTGAGATATTTGAAAACAATGAGTTTAATACAAAGGAAATGTTAAATCAATACTAAGATGAATCTAACTATGTCTGAAATAAGCATCTAAACTGGAGTAGAAGTACTAGGAAAAGCCCCATCTAATTCTAGCAAAAACTGAAACTAAATGACTAAATATTGAAATGACACTCATGACTGTTGTCCTCAGAGAATGAGGACTCACCACTGAATATGCTGAACTTGAGATCGGAAATTTATCTATGCGTGATCTGGATGCTGAGAACCTGAACCTACATCACGAGAAGATGTAGCGCATGTATGCGTCAGTACTTGAAAGATACTGAGCATGTAGGATAGAGTAAAGCTGAAATAAATCTTAACTGAACAACATAAAAACAAGTATAATAATATGACATGATAAACTGAATTCTGAGCTAACTGGATGCAATGACCAATTTATAACATGCTTAATTTGAATACTGAATATACATATAAATTGTCAATGCAGAGAGTCTCACTGATCTGTGGGAGCTACTAATAACCGATAATAAAATCACATGAGCTAAGTATGGAGTCCGATGTATATGCCCCATCAAGAGGACACAATATACCCTGCCAAAGGTAGAGAGGTATGCTGGTGTGATCACTAAAATGATTGCCCACAGAGGGGACTTACAACCTACTTGGATAGTAGTTCTGGGACTATTGGGTACGCTAAACCCTAGTCCAACTCGGTATTACTACTCCCATGGATTCTTTAAATTTACTGATTATGTTCGAGTTTCTATAAATACGAGATAGCTCAAAATTGAACATGCAAACAGAGAATGCAACAATTAATCTGGTAATTATGCATCTTTGACTGAGGCATGTGTATCTGAAGTATTTGAAATATCTGACCTAGCATGTGTAATTCAAGAACTAAAGAAATACAAATGTAGGGTTCTGAAATTCATGCAATAAACTGAATAATAACATATGATAATCTGATTTGCAATATATAACTAATAAGTTCATGAAGTTCTGTTGAAGTTCTAGAAATCCAATGTCGAATCATGATATGGGAATCAAGAATCTGAAAGAAAACTAAGGACCCAATGGGTTAAAAGAACCCACTAGTGAAATCCCATATACCTGGTGATGAAGTCCACAAAAAATACTTAAGTTTTGAGGCTGAAACTGCTGGAACTTGTTGCGTCTTGAACTAGGGTTCTTGAGCTTTTTCTCCTCTCTTGCTTCTAATTTTCTATGTTTTGATTTAATGATTTGTCTTAGATATGTTTTTGTTATGTTTCTAGGCTTAATCTGACTAAAATCTGATTATTTAGGCTCAAAATGACGTAACTTAAGGCTTAAACAAAGTGGGAAAATATCAAAAGACCCCTGGGTAAGTTGTTGTCGGACTAAACGACGGCCAGGACTGACGATCCATCGTCTGATCGATGCCCCTTCGTTGGGTCCGTCGACTGGGCCTTTTCAATAGACCTTTACTAAAATAGGCATAACTTTGTACTCATAGTTCTGAGTTTTGGAGGTTGATGGCTATGGAAAGATAATTCAATTATCTATCTGTGGGTAGGTCATGGGACACCTAATTCATTTTGTTCTAAGATTTATGACCATTTAAAGTTGACCCAACTGCATTTCCCCTTAACTGTCTCCAAATTTTCCACCTATGGTCCATAAGTCCACCTGCGGACTGTGCTGGTCATCCATAGATCTTGTTAGAGAGTGGGTGAATGAGGGTATTGATCGATGGTCACGGACTACGGACCGTCGTCTGACCTACGGACCATACTGGTCATCCGTAGCTCTTGTCAGAGAGTGGGTGAATGGGGGTCTCGATCGACGATCACGGATTATGGACCGTTGTATGACTTATAGACCGTAGGTCCGTCCATCGATCAAGACATAGCCAATTTTTTCACGGCTGAGTTTTTGGGAGTATCTGATCCCATCGACGGTTCTGCAGGACGGATCGTGGATTAGGCTATGGGACATCGATGCGACCATTGGTTGCACGTGTAAATTTTTTATGTAAAGCTTGTTTTTAATCTATTTTCGCTACGGGTGTTACATTATCTCCCCCTTGGAAACACTCATCCTCGAATAAAGACTAAATTAGCTTAAATAGAGGGAGAGAACTGCAAACCCTACGACTAAACACTGAAAACTGAGTTTCTAACTGGATTGAGTTATGAGTACATGCAAATACGCTTAAAATGCAAGTACAAAATGAGGGAACATGATTCTAAGACTGAATTCACGCATGAATGACTGGAAAACTGAAGAGGAATTACTACCTCAAGCTGGAGTGGAATCGAAAGGAAAGAGGTGGGGATACATTGCTTTCATGGCTGCTTCTGCTTCCCAAGTAGCTCCCTATAAGGACTAACTCCTCCACAAAACCTTGACTGAAGCGACTTCTTTATTTCTCAACCTTCTGACCTGACGGTCAAGAATCTCGACTGGTACATCCTCATAAAAAAGACTATCTTTCACCGCCACACTTTTTAATGGCAATACATAGGCTGGATAACCCACAAAGATTTTCAAGAGTGAGATGTGGAAGACCGGATGTACTGCTGCTAATTCTTCTAGCAACTCTATCTCATATGCCACCTTGCCAACCCTTTTCAAGATCTTGTAAGGGCATACATATCTAGGACTGAGCTTCCCTTTCTTTCCAAATATCATCACCCATTTCATATGTGAGACCTTCAGAAAAACCCAATCATCAACTTGGAACTCTAATTCCCTTCTACTTAAATCTGCATATGATTTCTAATGACTTTGGGATGTCTTAAGTCTATCTCTAATGAGTTGCACTTTCTCCATAGCATAAAGGACTGAGTCTGGACCTAACAAAGTTGCTTCACCTACTTCAAACCAACCAACAGTATATCTACATATACACCCATATAAAGCCTCATAAGGGGCCATCTGAATGCTGGAATGATAGCTATTATTGTAGGCAAACTCAATAAGAGGAAGGTGATCATTCCAAGTACCTTTGAAATCGATCACACAAGCTCTCAACATATCCTCTAAGGTATAAATAGTATGCTTTGTCTGCCCATCCGTCTGTGTATCAAATGTTGTACTAAGGTTAACTTAAGTACCAAGACCTTTCTGAAATGACTTCCAGAAATGAGAGGTAAACTGAGGACCTCTATATGAGATTATAGACCAAGGAACTCCATGTAACCTCTCAATCTCATTAATGTAAAGCCTTGCATATTATATTGCCAAATATGTAGTCTTAAACGCCAAAAAGCGAAAAGACTTAGTAATCCTATCAACTATCACCCAAATGGAGTCATGCTGTCGCAAGTACGGGGTAATTCTGTGATGAAGTCCATATTGATCACATCCCACTTCCAAGTAGGAATATCGATCTCTTGAGTCATACCCCCTGGTTTTTTATGTTGAACCTTGACTTGCTGGCAATTGGGACATTTACTCACAAAGTCTGCTACATCCCTCGTCATGCCATTCCACCAATAGACTTCCCGCAGATAGTGTTACATATTAGTGGCACTTGGATAAATAGAATACCGAGAGTTATGGGCTTCTGCAATAATATGTTGTCTTAACTTGCCCACATCAGGAACACATAATCTGCCCTGGTAGCGAAGTACACCATCTCCCCCTTGGGAGAAAACCTCCACTCTGTGATTATGTACTGCAGCCTCAAGTGCAAGGAAGATTGGATCAATGTATTGATTTTCCTTAACCTCCACTACCAAAGACGATTCTGCCCCATTCTGAACTGTTACACCATTGTCTGATATTCTCATAAGGCAAACTGCCAAGCGAGCAAGCCTGTGAACATCATTCACTAGCTCCTTCCTTTCTTCCTTAACATGGGGTACACTACCCATAGATAATCTACTAAGAGCATCTACTAATACATTAGCCTTACCGGATGATAATTCACACTCATATCATAATCCTTAAGGAACTCTAGCCATCTCCTCTGGCGAACATTCAACTCTTTCTGGGTGAACACATACTGAAGGCTCTTATATTCAGTGAACACATCTATGTGAAAACAACACAAGTAATGTCTCCAGATCTTGTGTGCAAACACCACTGCTGCAAGCTCAAGGTCATGAGTTGGATAGTCCTTGTCATGAACCTTAAGTTGTCTAGAGGCATAAGCTATCACCTTAACTCACTGCATCAACACACAACCTAGGCCAACTATAGATGCATCACAATAGATCACATAACCATCTGATTCCTCTGGTAGAGTCAAGACAGGAGCTGTAGTCAATCTTGTTTTCAACTCTGCAAAACTTTTCTCACAATCATCTAAGCATTGAGACTTGACTATCTTTTGAGTCAATTTAGTTAATGGTGAGGCTATGGATGAAAATCCTTCTATGAAACTTCTGTAATAACCCGCTAAACCTAAGAAACTTTATATATCTGCAGTAGAGGTAGGTCTGGGCCATTGTTTCACTACTTATATCTTCTGAGAATCTACTCGAATCCCTTCGTTAGATACAACGTGACCAAGGAAAGCAACAGATTGCAACCAAAACTCACATTTGCTAAACTTAGAGATTAACTGGTGATCCTTGAGAGTCTGTAACACAATTCTCAATTGCTCGCATGTTCTTTCTCATTCCTAGAGTAAATTAGGATATCATCAATAAAGACGACAACGAACAAGTCCAAGTACTGTTTGAAAATTCTGTTCATCAAATCCATGAAAGTTGTAGGAGCATTAGTTAGTCCAAACGACATAACTAAAAATTCATAATAACCATATCGAGTTCTGAAAATTGTTTTTGGAATATCACTATCTTTGACTCTAAGCTGATGATAACCCGATCTGAGGTCTATCTTTGAGAAATGGATAGCACCCTAAAGTTGGTCAAATAAGTCATCAATCCTGGGGATGGGATACTTATTTTTTATTGTGACCTCGTTCAACTGTCTATAGACAATGCACATTCTAAGAGAACCATTTTTCTTCCTTACGAACAACACTCATGGTGAAATATTAGGTATGATAAAGCCCTTATCTAGAAGGTGTCTCAACTGCTCTTTCAATTCCTTAAGCTCTGTTGGAGTCATTCTGTAAGGAGGAAAAGAAATAGGCTGGGTATCTGGAAGGAGATCAATTCCAAATTTAACTTCCCTTTGGGGAGGGACTCTGGGAAGATCTTCTGGAAACACTTCTCGAAATTCACACACTACTGGAACTGACTTAAGATTTAGGGTTTCAAGGCTAAAATCCTTAACCTGAACTAGATGATAGAGATAACCCTTATATATCATCTTTTTAGACTTAAGGTAAGAAATAAATCGACCCATAGGCGCTAAGTTACTACCCTTCCATTCTAAGATAGGTTCATCTGGAAACTGAAAATGAACAATCTTAGTTCTAAAATCGATTGAGGCATAACATTGGTGTAACCAATCCATGCCTAGAATGACATCGAAGTCCACCATTTCTAACTCGACTAGACCTGCTGAGGTGACTTTCTGAGAGACTGTGATAGGGCAATTTATGTATACCCGTCTAGCTATAACTGGGTCACCGAGTGGAGTAGAGACAAAGAAAGATTCTGAGAGAGTTCATGGACTGATATTGAATTGGACTAGTATATAAAGAGTTACAAAAGAAAGAGTATCCCCTTGATCTAACAATGCATAAATATCAAGGTCAAAGACATGTAACATACCAGTGATAACATCAGGAGAACCATCTTGATCCTGGCGAGCCTGAAGAGCATACAACCTGTTCTGGCGCTGATCGCCACCTGTACCAGATGAGTTACCCTGGTGAGTTGGGCGACTTGTTGGTAGTGCCAAAGTTGTAGACTGAGCTCTACCATTACCACCTCTTCGACCTTGTCTAGAAGGACTATCCCTCAATCTGTGACCAGACTGACCGCACCCAAAACATCACTCTTTTTCCTGCAAGACGCTCGCCTGGATGGTCCTTACCACACTTAGGGCAAGTGGGCTGAGTCTTGGTTTTTGAAACACTTCCTTGAGATTTAGATCTGTTGTTCTACCCTGCTAGTCATACCTGTTCTTGGAGGATGGAACACTTGCTGATGAAGGGGCTGGAGCTAAAAAAAATTTCTAACCTTGCGAACAATTTCCACCACCTGATTTCTCTTGAGAATATTCATAGTTCCCAGTCCTAGCCTTCTTATTTTCCTTATCCTGTTACCTAAGCTTATCACCCTCAACCTGCTGAGCATGAGTCATAAGTCTAAATATATTCATATCTCCAAGTAACATCACATTTTTGCACTCAGTTTTCACCAAATCCGACACTCCATACAAAAACTTATTCATTTGAGCCGTGGAGTCAGCAACTATGTGAGGAGCATACATGTAGAGTTGGTTAAACTTGAGTCCATACTCTTGGACATTCATGTTACACTGCCTTAAGTTCATGAATTCCTGAGCCTTTGTCTCTCTCAACTCTATTGGCAAAAACCTGTTGAGAAAAGTCTCACCAAAGCAATCCCAAGTGACAAGAGCTGCATTTGCACCCCTATTCTCCTTCCACTAAGTGTAGAAGATATGAGCAACATCCTTCAACTGGTATGATCCGAACTCAACCCGATCATTCTTAGTGACTTGAATTACCTCAAAGATCTACTTGATCTCATCGAATAAATTTTGAGGATCATCATTAGCTTGTGATCCTAAGAACTTAGGAGGATTCATCCTAACAAAGTCACGGACCCTTGCTGCCACTGATCCACCAATTTCATTCACATGATCATGAATCCGATTGTTCTTGTTAGTCATACTTTGAGCCAACATCAGTATGGCATTTCTGAGTTCAGCATTGGAGATTTCCTGATCTAGGGTTGGAGGAGCTGCGTTTGCATTCATGGCATTCACATTCCTTACATTAGCTCTACAAGGAGGCATGATTTGAAACGTAGAACATCAAGTTAGAATGGAATAATATCATTTCTCATGCACGATAAGAATACCAATAAAGTTAAGTTTTTTCCTAAAACACTTCATAGCCTCCCTCTCACTAGACGTGGTGCACTTCACACCCATGAAAAAGATTCTACTTAGTGCGACTTTTTAGACATCCTAGGACTTTGAAACCTAGTGCTCTGCTACTAAGTTTTGTCACGCCCCGGCTACCCCTGGGATGCGGACACGGAACCTAGGACCACAAGTGGTCCTAAGCTAACCCTGTTGGTATGATCATGAGAATACTAAAAAAAATAAACTGATGCGAAAGCTAAATCAAAATTAAATCCTTAAATATGGGGAATACCCATATTCTATGACTAAGATATTTGAAAACAATGAGTTAAATACAAAGGAAATATTAACTCAATACTAAGCTGAATCTAGTTATGTCTGAAATAAGACTCTAAACTGGACTAGAAATACTGGGACAAGCCCCCAACTAAATCTAGAAAAAACTGAAACTAAATGACTAAAGACTGAAATGACACGCATGACTGTTGTCCTCAGAGAATGAGGACTCACCACTGAATATACTGAACTGGAGATCGGAAATCGACCTAATGCGTGATCTGGATGCTAAGAACTTGAAACTACATCACCAGAAGATGTAGCGGACGTATGCGTCAATACTTGAAAGGTACTGAGCATGTAGGATAGAGTAAAGCTGAAATAAATCATAACCGAACAAGCATAAAAGCAAGTATAATAATCTGACATGAGAAACTGAATTCTGAGCTAACTTGATGCAATAACAAATTTATAACATGCTAAAACTGAATACTAACCATAATGATAAATGGTCAATGCAGAGAGTCTGAATCATCTGTGGGAGCAACTAATAACCGATAATAAAACCACATGAGCTAAATGTGGAGTCCGATGAATACGCCCCATCGAGAGGACTCGATATACCTTGACAAAGGTATAAAGACATGCTGGCATGATCACTAAACTGATTCCTTACAGAGGGGACATACAACCTACTTGGCTATTAGTTATGGGACTATTGAGTACACTAAACCCTAGTCCACCTCGGTATTATTTTACTCCCATGGATTCTGTAAATTTACTAATTATGTCTGAGTTACTATGAATACTAGATTGCTCAAAATTGAACATTCAAACTGAGAATGTAACAATTAATCTGGTAATTATGCATTTATGACTCAGGCATGTATATCTGAAGTGTCTGAAATATCTGACCTAGCATGTGTAATTCAAGAACTAAAGAAATACAAAGCTAGGGTTCTGAAATTCATGCAATAAACTGAATAATAATATGATAATCTGATTTGAAATATATGACTAATAATTTCATAAAGTTCTATTGAAGTTCTAGAAACCCTATGTATAACCATGATATGGGAATTAAGAATCTGACTGAAAACTAGTGACCCAATGGGTGAAAGGAATCTATTTGTGAAATCCCCCATACTTAAAGATAAAATCTACGGAAAAATACTTAAAAAGTTTTGGGGCTGGAACTAGTTTAATTCTTGAACTAGGGTTCTTGGGCTTTTCCTCCTCTCTTGTTTCTAATTTTCTAAGTTTTGATTTAATGATTTGACTTATATATATTTTTGTTATGTTTCTAGGCTTAAACTGAGTAAAATCTTATTATTTAGGGTCAAAATAACGTAACACAAGGTTTAAACGGAGTGTTTTAAGACCAAAAGACCCCTGGGTAAGTTGCTGTCAGACCAAACGACGGCTAGGACTGATGGTCTATCGTCTGACCGACGCCCCATCGTTGGGTCCATCGACTAGGCCTGTTCGACAAGCCTTTACTAAAATAGGCATAATGTTTTACTCGGAGGTCTAATTTTAGCAAGGTCGGTGGATATGGAAAGATAATTCAATTATCTAATTTTGGGTTGGTCATGGGATACCTAATTTATTTTTTGATAAGAGTAATGACCATTTGAAATCGACCCAACTGCATTTCCCCTTAACTGTCTGGAAATTTTCCTTCTACGCTCTATAGATCCACCTACGAACCGTGCTGGTCATCCGTAGCTCTTCTTAGAAAGTGGGTTAATGGGGGTCTTGATCGACGGTCACAAACTAAGGACCGTTTTCTGACTTACGAACCATGCTTCTCATCCATAGCTCTTGTCAGAGAGTAGGTGAATGAGGGTCTCAATTGATGTTCACGGACTTTGGACCGTCGTCTGACCTACAGATTGTAGTTCCGTCCATCAATTAAGACTTAGCCAATTCTTTCCAGGGTTAGTTTTTGGGAGTCTCTAATAATATCGACGGTTGTGCAAGACGGATCGTGTGTCAGGCTACAGTCCGTCGGCGCTACTATTGTTTGCACCTATAGATTTTTGTATGTAAAGCTAGTTTTTGGTTTGTTTGGCTACTGGGTGTTACAGATTTACCCTGTGATAATCGATACAAATATAAGATGTTGACCAAATTTTAGAATCTTAAGTCTCTAATATTTCATGTTTATCACAGTTATGACACGTTTGAGTTTATCTTGGATTGCTATAAGAGGCTTCATAAGCTGGGTATCACGTAACAACATGGAGTGGAGTTTGTGACTCTCCCACTTCACCAAAGAAATAGTGGAGAGATTTTATGGAATATTGTTCATTAATCTTACCTCT
Source organism: Solanum peruvianum (assembly GCA_027705065.1). NCBI lineage: Eukaryota > Viridiplantae > Streptophyta > Magnoliopsida > Solanales > Solanaceae > Solanum > Solanum peruvianum. Next base: position 13,035,112 of record JAKWJD010001766.1, on the reverse strand, counting down.
ATTTCCTTGAGTATAGGTCCACACCTTGTTCTTGTAGAAGTATGTGCCTAATACCTTGAGATATAGGAAGAAGAATGATCTTATAGCTCTTAAGTAGGGTAACATAATTTTGGCTACTTATGAGGTGAAGTTTCATGCCCTATCTTAGTATGTTGCACATCTAGTGACACTGAAGAAGAAATGAACCAATTATTCATTAAAGGTTTGACTTTTCCATTAAAGGTTTTATATATGCCTAGGACCTCTAATTGTAAGAATTTCAATAAGGTGATTGACTTTTTCAAAAAGGTACATGGAGTTCAATAGGTTAGAAAGGCCAAGACATTGGCTACGAAATCAAAGATTATGGGTGTCATGCCCGGAGCTGCCCTCTAGACACAGACACGGGAACTCGGATCACAATCGACCCCAAGCTAACTATCATGAACATAGTAAAGATAAATTGAGTGATAAAACTGTTGGAAAGCTAAATAATAAGAGATACATAAAATGATGGAGATTACCCATATACTAAAATTGAATATATGAAATCTGAGAGTTTAATATAAGAAAAATATCAAACTCGAATACTAAGTTGAATCTAACTATGTCAGAAAATAAGCCTCTAAACTGACTAGAAATTTTGGGACGTGCCTAACTAAATCTAGCAAAACTAAAAATTAAGATTAAAAGTAATAAAGACAAACATATTACTAGTACTCGAAGAATGAGGACTCACTACTGATGTTGTTGAACTGACGATCGAGAACCAATCCAATAGTGATATGGATAGTGAGAACCTGAACTTACATCACGAGAAGATGTAGCACAAAGCATGCTTTAGTACTTGAAAGGTACTAAGCATGCATGATAAATATAAGTGAAATAAATGTATAACTAAATAAGAAATAAAGCAAAATTATAATCTAAACATGATATAGATACTGAATATTGAGCTAATTGAATGCAAGAACTAAATGATAACATGTTGGGACTGAATACTTTCTATACTGACATGTAGTCAATGCAATGAGTCTGACTGGACTATGGGAGCTACTAATAACCAACATAAAACTACATGAGCTAAGTGTGGAGTCCGCTGTATATTCCTCATCGAGAGGAACCAATACACCCAGTCAAAGTTATAGAGACATGCTAGCGTGATCACTAAAATGATGCCCAGAGAGGGGACTTACAACCTACGTGTCTGTGTAATTATGGGACTATATGGTGAGTGACCCTAGTCCAACTTGCTATTATTTTACTCCTTGTAGATTAAATGATTAACATATTATGATTGAATTACTGTAATACACTAGCTAGCTCAAAAACAACATGGAAATTTAGAATGCAACAATCAATATGATAATTATGCATTAGTAACTAAGGAATGAATGACTAAATATTGAAATATCTAATCTAGCATGTGTAATTCAAGAACTAAAGAAATACATAGATAGAGTTTTGAAATTCATGCAAGAACAGAAGTAATAATATGATAATCTGATTTGGAACATGTAAATAACTAATTCATGATAATCTGTTGATATTCTAAGAAAAACCTAAGTCTAGAAATGATAAGGGAATAAAAAATCTGGCTGAAATCTAGGGACCTAATGTAACATTCCAGAAAATGTATTTGTCTAGTGAAGGGTGTATTAGGTTTTAAGAATATGTATTGGGGTACATAGGCATCTCAATGCCCAATATTGAGTAATAATATTGTGTATGTTAGAGAATATTGGCTAAAGGGTGTTAGCCAATTTCTATGTATTAACAAGTAACTTAAAATACACCTTGATGTTCAATTGCTCCAATCTAAGCTTGTTTAGGAATTGTACTTACAATGAAGACCTTAAGCTAAAAGACTGAATTCTTAGCACATTAGGTACAAAACATCCAAGTGTCAATCCTAGGTACCATGGCACATGATCATGTAGATTAAGAAGTTCCAAAGGACATAGTGAGGGTCATTGGACAAGAAATATGCATCAACACATGTGTTAATCGGCCAAGAGACAAGCAACCAAGCTCAACCGAATCCGGTTAAGGCGGTTAGGAGGTAGGCGCACACTGGGGTAAAGTCATGTGGGTCTTATCTTCCTAGCAAACTCTAGGCTCTAACAAACTTACCTAACTAGCTAATTAACCTATGACTAACCGGAATTAACTAAATAGTGTGCCCAAGATCCTAAAATCTAACCGGGTGACACTAGCCGAGTAACTAACTAAAGAAACATCCTAGTACCTAATCTAGGATAGTCCAAAGAGGTTGGTGATGGTCTATAACACCCCGTAGCCAAAACAGACCAAAAACAAACTTCACAGAAAAATCTGCAATTGCAACCAACGGTGGCATCGATGGATCATAGCTTGACCCACGATTCGTCCTGCACAACCGTCGATGGGCTTATAAACTCCCAAAAATTTCAGCCTAGAAAAATTGGTTAAGTCTTGGACAATGAACGGACTTATGGTTCGTAGGTCAAACAACGGTCGGTAGTTTGTGACCGTCGATCGAGACCCCCATTCACCCATTCTCCTAAGGGTCTTCATACTTTTTCTAAGTACCCCACGATGGACATCGACGATGGACCATCATTATCACGACGGTCCATCCGGCTTATCCTTTATAACTGTCAGAGACTTTCCTTCAAAGGTCTCCACATAAATATAGTTGAAGTAAGATATGACGGACCCCATGACGGTCTGTCATACTCACGAAGAGCCATCACCTGGTCCATCGTATTTCACTACTACTAGATAGATATCATTAAAACTTTGATCCTATGAGTATTTTGTCTCATTTTTGCTTGTCTTGTTTGCTCCTTCTAGTACTAATAATGATTCTTTACAGGTACTATCTCTAATGGCACCGAAACAAGATCAAGTTTACGCACGTGGGCGTTCAAAGTATGTCGCCCCGTCTGCCCGACTAGTTATAGGCTCTGATGATGAGCATAATCCCGAGTACGTGTCCCCAGGCACTGCCACTCCAGCACGAGTTGCACGTGCAACAAGATCTATGCCCAAAAAGGTGGCATCTGGCGTAATCACTGCCTCCCAGTGTGATGAGGAGCGCACATTGACCGGCACACCTTCTGGGACAGCTACACAAGAGAAGGAGCATCTGGTTCCTTAGGAGTTTTATGGTCGGAGGAAGACTCCGGGTACGCAAAAGTCCCTACACCTGCCACTGCTGCACAGTTTGCCTCGTTTGATGAGGCTGAGAGTCCTGATTCCACTCTAGGCTCACCGACTGGTGCTCTCACCCCGGTTGTTGACCAGCCCAACCGGTGGTGTGTCGACGGGCAATACCAAGTGTGTTGAGATGCCAAGTTTCTAAATAATAAAGGAGTCATGACACGGACCCTTACATTGAAGAGGCAGGTCCTCACGGGAAGTCTCCCCAGCATGCCAGAAATCCACAATCTCTTCACCAAACACCGGCTAGAGTGGACAGCTCATTCTTTGGGCCGCTACAGTGAGGAGTTGGTCTGAGAGTTTTACGCCTCTTATGTGGCTATTCTTTGATCACAGATCGATAGGTGGGCTGCCCCCGCCAAACATGCTCCACTTGAGCACGTCTCAGTACGCGGCATACAAGTTGACATCTCCCTTCCAGCCATCCGCCGGTATCTGTACGGCGAGGATGTTGATTCCACTAGGACTCCTCTCACCACCGAGTTCTACTACCGTAGACAAATTGTTAAAGATGGCCAATTTTTGCGTGAGCCATCTCTTAGAGGGACCACAAAGAGGTGGATGGCCCTGCACTTATCTATTGATGGAGAGGGTGCTGACTGGGTCATGGAGCCGAAGGGAGCCATCAGGAAGTCTAACTTGACCTTCACAGCTAAGTTTTTATGGTTGATTGTCCGCCATAACCTCTCCCCCACGGCAGCTGATAATATAGTTACATGGGATCACGCAGTTCTGATGGAAGTGATGGTAGCCGGGTTGAAGTTGACTTCGCTTAGCTTCTACAGACGGTCATGCATGAGAGGGCTTTCAAGGTCACCACTACTTACCCTTTTCCGTGCATGATATTTTCCTTATGCAGGTCCGTAGGTGTGCCCATATGTTACATTAATCAGCTCAAGACTCTGCTGTGCACTGTTGATATCGGCCTCATCAGGGATGAGGCCAATGAGTTGGCTCCATGCAGAGGGCCCCATCCAGAGTTGCCTCCACTTAGTGAAAATCTGGCTGATATTGTAGCACATGCTCGAACGTCTATGCAGGCTACTTTAGCAACCACTGACACTACCCCCGTCGACTCTATCCCGGGTAGTAGCACTGCCCCTAGATCCTCTCTCTCAACCCCTTTCCCCGCTCTGGTCCCGCTTGCTAGGGTCTAGAAATTAGAGGCTCAGATGGCCACACTTATGCATCACATCTAGCCTTGGATGCAGAGGTCTATTGCTGAGGCAGAGGAACGCATGGAATGTAAAATGGCACAACACACAGAGCGGAGATCGCTGAGGTTCATAAGCGCTTAGACGCTTTTAAGTTGCGGGTGTTAGCCCGGCCAGCCCCTCCGATGGACATGTCGACCCTTCAGGCTGCAGTTGAGAGTCTGCGAGCAGATATTGATATGATCCTAGAGGCTAGGGTGCCTGAGTCTAAGGCCCCTTCTGCAGAGCCTGCTGAGGACACAGTGTTGGCGGCTTATTCGCCACTTCTGAGATTCCACCACCTCCCTCTTCGAGAGCATGCCACGAGGCGTAGGGGTCGAGAGGAGGATGAGATATATCCAAGAAGAAGGAGCTCCATGATATGGAGGCTGCGAGGAGAGCCTCAATTGCTGATGAGGAGGCGCGTCAGATCAGGGCTCTAGAGTCAGCTGCTGGGGCATCCAGCTCCAGGATGTAAAGGCAGCGGGAGGCACTACTGATAGTGTTGTTGCTGATGAGGACACTACTGAGGGTGTCCATACTACATCAATAGTGGGTTTCGGGGAACCGGACCCACCAGCTTGCTGATCGTCGGCGCTTTGCGCCCCATCTTTGCTTCACCTACCACTCTCATATTTTAGTTTTTTTATGCATTGGGGACAATTGCAAATCTTTTTATTGGGGTGGGGTAAATGGAAAGTGAGTGCTAGGGTGAAGTCTAAGTAGACCAATTCACGATCTTCTTTTGGGGTTTTCTTGACTGTGTTCTTTTTCCCCAAGAGACTTATTATTTTTATTGTTAAACCGGCATGTCTATATCTTGTGTACATAGTATAACTCTGAATCCTGATGTCTAAAACAAAAATGATATACTGATGTAATGAAAATGATGCATGGCTAGGGATAGTAATTGATAAATGTGTGGCTCTAAGCATGACATAGAGATACACCGCTGCATGACCCTAAGTCTAAGACTCGAACTAGGTGTCTGATAATCTGGTAGAGTAATGAGATTTCAAGTGAGTGTGAGGAAAATTTGAATAGTCCACTATTTGTACTGAGCTAGAACTTGCCTGGTTAGTCCTGCTAAAAGTAAGTTGTAATAGACAATTAGGAAAGGATCATAGGCCCTTGTTCAATATAGACAAATTTTAGCCTAAATTTTAAAAAAAAAAACTAATGAAATTAATCCCTCTTTGATCCAAATGATTTGAACTTAAAATAGACCTTTCTTTTTCACCCCAACTGATCTTTTCTGGGAATAATGTGTTGGCCCTGGTCCCTCCTTGGACATGTGCACCTCAGCTTATGCCAAAAGCATAAGTTGAGGGTGGATAATGTAGGAAACAACCTTTTCATGGCCCTAACACAACTTTGGGTATTGTGTACTTTGACTCATGGCAAAACCATGAGTTGAGGGTGGCTATTATGAGGAATGCTGTGGAAAGTGAGGTTGAAAGAACAAAGAAAGAGAAAGAACAAAAGTGAAGTTACTCAAGAACCAGTTGAAAGAAAAGTGAAACAAAAGAATATAATAAATACAAGCAATAAAAGAAAAGAGTCACTCACACAAATGAAAAAAGAAGGGAAAATAGCAAGGTGAAAGAATATGAGAAATTGGGAGAAATAAAATGATAAAAAGTGATACATTTAGCCGATATGTCAAGGAGGGCGAAAAGTCACTAAATTATACCTAAATATACCCTACCTGACCCTGAGCCTTTGTTACAAGCTAAGAAAGTCCTATCGTGATCTTAAGAGTTGTATGGAGAATTTTAAGTAGTGAAAATAAGGGCAAACTTATGGCAATATGTATGAATGAGTTAAGAATTTGTTGTGAGAGTGAGTGTTGAAAAGTAATCCTTATACTCAAACTGAAATCATTGTGTGAAAATGAGGATATTGTTTTGAAGTTAGGACACTAGTTGCAATACCGAAAATATTAGCACCTCGGTGAGAAATTGAAGAGGATAGGTGTCAGTGCTAGGTGAGGCGTCATGGTCTTGTTCCACATAATTCAAGCCTAATAGTGATAACATGCATAAACATGATGAGATTGATCGGGATTTATAGCCAAATGATTGCGAAAGCTAAAATATTGTACAAAGATTTTGTAGTGAGTCATAGTGCGTCACTTGAGGACAAACAACGAATTTAAGTTGAGGGTGTTGATATATTGTGGTTTCACGGTATTTTTAATGCTTTTTCCTTAAGTTTAGTGTGTGTCCAAAAGCCTTTTTGTATTGATTTTTATGTAAGTTTCTCCTTATTTGCAGGAAATCTGTCTTTAGATGAACGCGGATGTTTTTGAGCAAGAAATGCAGAAGAGACCACCTACGTAGCTTGTGACAGTCCGTAGGTTGCATCGTAGTGAAGAGAGAAGCTTCTAAATGGGGAAGTCTGACCTAGTGTGGGTTTACGAAAGTCCACGACGGACCGTCATATCCACGACGGTCCATCCTGCTGGTTCGTCGTGATGATTAGAAAGTAGTCCCAGCACCCAAATTCCAAAAAGTTTATGTATTATGGAACGGAGACCCTCGACGGACCGTTGTGCTTGGAACGGTCCGTTATACCTTTTCGTTGAGGGTAGTGAAGAAAGCAGCAAAAGAATTTGGAAAGTATGGGACGACGGAGGCCATGACGGTCCATCGCGAGGTCCGTCGATCCAGTCGCGTTTTGACAGATTTTCAGTTATTAGAATCCTTCTTTTATTAGGTTTTTGTTTTTTATTATAAATAGTTTGAAAAACCTCGTTTTAGGGGTTAGACTTTTTGAAAGGTGACTTTTTGATAGTTAAACTTTTTGATAATCTTTAGTTCTCTTTTTCAAGTATTGAAGGATTAATTTCAGCAATTGTTATACTTTTTCTGGAATTGATTGTTGGTGCTTTTGTTGATTAATCAAGTGAATTTCTGGATTTTATTGTTTCTCATCAAAGTAAGTGCATTAATTCTTATATTAAATATATGAATAGTGTGATTATGACCATGGGTAACTAAACTCCATAACTAGGGTTGTGGGAACCATGGGTGAATAATGAGGTTAAATCTAACTAAAATAGCAATTCTATAATAGTGTCTTGCATGTATTGATAATTTTTTCGTTTAGAAGTCTTTTTAACGGATGGCCAACGTTAGAAATCGCCTTAATGCTACTTGCCGAGCCAGGAGGTAGATAATAGGAAAAGAATTATCAACATAGATTTAGTGTACACTATTTAATAGGCTAGTGTCGATTGGTACGAGGTAATAACTTAGTGAAATATCTAATATAATGCTTAATATGAGGTAAAGGTAAGGGTTAGTATAGCAACACACGTAGCCAGACCAAGGTGCGGAGTGAAATTTTCTAGATGCCGGACCAAGGATTTAGAGATACATAACTTATTACTTTACATGCGAGATACTAGGAAAGAATTGTTATAGTTAGAATTATCAAGTTAGGAACCTGTGGGGAACACTTAAGCCCTAGTTACTTTTATTAATTAATTAAGCTCCAAGATTTGAATCTGTTAGTTGTTTACTTTAATTTAGTTACTTATTTTCATTTAATTTAGAATTAAAACCCCCCTTTATTGTCTTTTGTTTTCTAGGAAAATAGTTGACTAAATAATAGTAATAATAGAATAAAGTTAAGTTTGAACTATTTTCCTCGTGGGAACGATCCCAACCTCATTAGTTCGGTTCTTTACTTGATACGACCGATTTACTTCTTATTTGATAAGTAAGTTCGAGCTTATCAGTATGTGGTAGTGAAACCTATGAAACTGAGCAATGTGAGGCAAACTCAAATTTAGTGAACTATGTGGTTAATGTGCAAAGGGGCCAAGGCCAACAAAATTATGGCAATAGTTACAATCCTAGTTGGAGGAACCATCCTAACTTCTCTTGGGGTGGAAATCAAAATTAAAATCACGCACAAGGTGCGAATCAATATCGTAACCAAGGGGTTGGCTACAATACCAAAATCCCAACAAAAGTGCAAACCCAAATGTACCAAAAAGTGTGATGACCAATGAAGGGATATTCAAAAAATCCATGTCTAAAATGGGGAACAAATTAAGTGCTAGAATAGATAAGCAGGATGAGAACATCAAAAACATCCAAATGTTCCAAATGACTTTAGAGAAACAAGTTGCACAAGTGGCTAATTCTTTGAACTTATGTCCCCAAGGTGGGCTGCCCGGTGATACTAAGCCAAATCAAAGGCAACTGCATGTTGTAAGTACTACAAGTGGGCTGCAATTTAGAGGAATTAGCTCCAAAGAAGAGAGACAATGAGGTCAATACCAAGGAAAAGAAAGTGGAAGAGGTTGTAAAAAGCTCCGACATTGAGGCACCCGTTCCTCAAAAGAAGTTACCACCAACGTTTCCACAAAGGCTTAAAAACAGAATGAAGATGAATGTTTTGGTAAGTTTCTCTCTATGTCCTTAAACATGTTCACATTAATCTGTCTTTGATTGACATTTTGCAGGGCATCCCGAAGTATGCTAAGTGTGTGAAGGATATTGTGGCGAGCAAGAGGAGGCTCACAAAATATGAAACTTTAGCATTTACTGAAGAGTGCAACTTTAGAATCCAAAACAGATTGCCCCAAAATTTAAAAGATCCGGCTGGTTTTATTGTGAATATTACTATTGAGCAAAGTGTTCATGCCCGGGGATTATGTGATTTTGATGCCCTTGTCTTGGTATCTCAAACTTGGGTTGGTTAGTCCAAAACGAACCACTGTTATCACCCAACTCTCACATAGATACGTCGCTAGGCCCAAGAGGATAGTAGAGGACGTGTCACTACAAGTAGGGTCCTTGATTTTTCAAGTAGATTTTGTGGTCTTTGACTTTGAACCTGATCCTGAAGTCCCATTCATTCTAGGACGTCCTTTCTTGGCCACAGGTAGGTTACTGATTGATATAGAAGCTAGCTAATTGACCATGCGGGCACATGATAAGGTAGAGGTATTTAATTTTTACCGCGCTCTTAAACTGCCCTCTATTTATGAAGAGTTGTCTGCCATATCAGTGTTTGATCAGATAGTAGAGTCACAATTAGTTGTGCCTAATGACCCCTTATAAAGAGTGTTAGTAGGGAATTAGAAATATGAAGACAAAGAGGCCCAAGAAATTGAAAGCAAGTGTGGAGCCTCACAAGCGAAGACTGGAACCATTGGAGCATGAGTTAGGGCCACCACCCAAACCCTCCGTTGAGGAGGCCCTAAATCTGGAATTGAAAACACTGCATGCTCATCTCAGGTACGCATTTTTGGGTGCTAATGAAAATTTAACTATTATACTTTCTACAGAGTTATATGAAATACAGGTTGATGTGACATTGAGAATCCTAAAGCAGAGAAAAAAGGTGATTCGATGGAAAATGGATGACATTTAGGGGATTAGTTTTGCATTGTGTATGAACATAATCTACATGGAATAAGATCACAAACATAATGCGCAACATCAACGTTAGCTGAATCCTTTGATGAAAATTTAACTGTTATACTTTCTACGAAGTTATCTGAAATACAGGTTGATGTGACATTGAGAATCCTAATGCGGAGAAAGAAGGAGATTAGATGGCAAATGGCTGACATTTATGGCATTAGTCTGGCATTGAGTATGCACAGAATTTACATGGAAGAAGATCACAAACCTAGTGCACAATATCAACGTTAGCTAAATCTTTTGTTGAAAGAAGTGGTGAGGAGAGAGGTGATAATGTGTTTAGATGTTGGAATTATATACCCAATCTCTGATAGCAAGCGGGTAAGTGCAGTGCAATGTGTTTCTAAGAAGGAGGTATGACTGTGGTAAGGAACGAAAAGAATGAGTTGATTCCTACTAGAACAGCCACCGAGTGGAGAATTTATATGGATTACCGAAAATAAATGATGCCACCCGGAAAGATCACTATCTCGTTCCTTTTATTGATAATATGCTTGAGAGATTAGCAGGACAAGAGTACTATTGCTTACTAGATGGATATTGTGGCTACAACCAGATCTTTATTGCGCTGGAGGATCAAGAAAAGATCATGTTCACTTGTCCTTACAACACATATGCTTTCAGACGCTTGTCATTCGGACTTTGTAATGCAACAACGACTTTTCAAAGGTGTATTATGGATATTTTTCATGACATGGTGGAGGACTTTGTAAATGTTTCATGGATGGTGGAGGTATGTCTTTGAAATCTGGATAAGGTATTTGCTAGATGTGAAGACACTAACTTAGTTCTGAATTGGGAGAATTGTCATTTTTTGGTGAGAGAGGAAATAGTGTTAGGACACAAGGTGTCTAAATCAGGGCTAAAGGTTGATAAGTCCATGGTAGAAGCCATTGACAAATTGCCCCCTCCCATTTCTATAAAAGGAGTGTGTAGTTTCCTTGGACATGCAGGTTTTTACCGGAGATTCATCAAGGACTTCTTTAAGATTGCAAGACCTATCTGCGGTCTTTTGGAGAAGGAGGTGAAGTTTGATTCAAATAGATTGTGCATGTAGGCATTTGAGATGTTGAAAAAGAAATTAATTGAGCCCCACTTCTAATTTCTCCTGATTAGGAATTACCATTTTAACTCATGTGTGATGCGAGTGATGTAGTAGTGTGTGCAGTGTTGGGAAAACGAAAGAGTAAAGTGTTCCAATCTATTTATTATGTAAGCGAAACTGCTACATAAGCAAATTACACAGTGACTAAGAAGGAGATGCTAGCACTAGTGTTTGCCTTTGACAAGTTCAGATTATATTTGGTAGGTACCAAGGTAATTGTTTTCACTGACCATGTAGCTAGTAGGTACCTATTCAATAAGAAGGTTGCTAAGCCAAGGTTGATTCGTTAGATATTTCTTCTTCAAGATTTTGACCTTGAGATCAAAGATATAAAAGGTACCAAAAACCAAATATATGATCACTTATCTAGGTTGGAGGACTTCTCCTATGTGAATAAGGGGGAACCAATCCGGGTTGAGTTTTCGGATGAACAATTGATGGCGCTAGATATATCTCAAGTACCATGGTATGAGGATATTGTGAACTTGATATTGAATGGAGAGTATCCTCCGGGTGAAAATACTGAACAGAAGAAAAATTTGAACCATGATGCCAAATTTTATATCTAGGATGAACCATTCTTTCTCAAACAAGGTGTCGACCGAGTAGTGTGAAGATGAATTTTGGAGTCTGAGGTCAACAAAATGCTCGAGAGTTGTCATGCTAGCCCATATGATGTCACCATGGAGAAGAGCACACTACTAAAAAGGTATTACAATCTGGTTTCTTTTGGCCCTCACTGTTTAAAGATTCTATTGCTTTTGTGAAGGGTTGCAACAAGTGCCAAAGGTTGGGTACTATCTCAAGGCGACACAAGATACCACTAAAAACATTTTGGAGGTGGAAATCATTGATGTGTGGGGAATTGACTTCGTAGGTCCCTTCCCACCATCTATTGGAAACCAATTCATTCTGGTGGCTGTGGACTATGTGAGTAAATGGGTTGAGGATGTCGCTCTTCCCTCCAATGACTCAAGGGTGGTGATCAAGTTCATCAAGAAACACATCTTCACTCGTTTTGGCACTCCAAGAGAAATTATGAGTGATGGAGGTAAGAATTTCATTAACAATCTTGTAAATAACCTTTTTTCTACGTACGATATTCGTCATAAGGTTGCTACATTATATCACCAACAAACAAGTGGCCAAGTGGTGGTGTAGCATAGAGAAGTAAAGTTAATCTTGTAGAAGACAGTAAATGCGCAAAGGAAAGATTGGTTTGAGAAATTAGATGACGCATTGTGGGCGTATAGGACTGCCTACAAGACACCCATAGGAAGTTCTCCCTATAACATGGTATTTTGGAAAGCATGTCATATTCCGGAATAATTAGAACACCAAGTTTATTGGGCAATTAAGAAGTTAAACTTGGACCTTGAGCTAGCCAGTAGAAAGAGAGTGGATTAGTTGCATGAACTCAAAGAGTTTAGGCGTCACACATATGAGAATTCCAAGTTGTATAAAAAAAGACTAAAAGGTGGCATGATAAGCACATAGTGGTATGTACCTTCAATTTGGGAGAAAAGGTACTACTGTTTAACTCTAGAATTAGGTTATTCCCCAAGAAACTAAGGTTTAAATGGAGTGGTCCTTTCGAATTGGTAAGAATGACACCTCACGGGGTTATGGAACTAAAAGTAGAGATTGGCCCTACGTTCTTAGTGAATGGACAAAGAGTGAAACAAAACTTTGGTGTTGATTTGGATCGTGATCATGAGGCTCTTGAGGTAAATGATGAATCATCCAAGTTGCGTCGTGCTGCGACGTTAAATCAAGCGCTACATGGGAAGCAACTGTTGATGTCTATGTAATATGTAGTATTTTTTATTAATTTTGTAATTTTATTTTAGTTTTTTAGGCGTAGAATTTTTATTTTTTTAATTATAGTTCGATAGTCTTTTAGAAATTAAAAAGAAAAATTAAATAAGATGAGTCTTGCCACGACCCAAACTAATGGGTGGGAGGCAACCCACCGTTATTATGTCACGTTGTTTGGTTGATGTGCAGGCCAAAGGAGAAGACGGGTGCCTGAAAATAGATGAAACAAGCCACAACTGCAATTGGGGCACACTTAAGGCATGTTACGCCAAAGGAAAAGTTCAAAGACAATTTTTGAGGGCACTAGCAGTGAGGCACGCACAATCACGCCACAACGAAGGAAAAACGCCAATGGTAGGTGCATTGCAGGCGCACCGCACCAGGCCTTGTATGACTGACGCCTGTTTTGGGTGCATTGCAGGCATGCTGCGCCTTACCTGGGTCTGCGAATTTTTAGAAATTTCTTTTTAACTAATTAGACCCACAAAATATCACCTTTTCACCTCCCCACCTACCAATTAATTTCCCCACTTTCCCAATATTTACCCTCTATAACCATTCCCCCCCCCCCTCCCAATTTCTTCATATTCCCCAAATTTTTCCCCTTCCCAAATACTTCATCTTCCCATCCCTTCTTCCTCACAATATTTCTTCTCCCTTTTCACTCCATCCTCACCCGCTTACTTTTCCTCAACTTTCTACCACATAAATCCACTCCACACTACCAAACCACCAAAATCCCTTACCCACCCACTAATCACCCGACCCACCCCCACCTCTCCCAAATTCTTTCTTTCTTATTTTTGTAGTTTCTTTAATAAATTGGGTAGTGTGATGGCTTTAAAAGGAAAAAAGGTTGCTAGAGGTTCGGGAACCATGATGAGTAGAAAGGGGGTGGCTGTCGGAAGTTTAAGTCGGAATACAAAAATTTGACACCCGAAATGTCATGTGAGCTATAACATGGAATGCAATGTCTATCCCACACTGAAAAGAGATGTTCTCACTTGACAAGGTAAGAACCATAAACTTTTAGCTTAAATGGATCTAGCTAATGTCTATCTAAGACGAACCTATGGTGTCGCATACTTATGGGACATAGGTAATCACCTCTTGTCCTCTCAGTGATAAGCATAAATTCCACAAAACTAGTCTTTACTTGTCTAATCATTAAATACATACGTAATCTCCATTTGTCTTTTCATTTATCAAAGGAACATCAGGTAGCCAATCCAACCTAGGTTTCATTATAATAGATTCTAAGTCTTGATTCAATGTTTAGTTAAGAAAACGTTTCAGCTTTAAGAATTCATTATGTGAGAAAACCCTTTCACGTCTGTGTATTGAGTAGTATGTGAGAAATCCTTTCACAACAACAACATTTATGCTTGACTCTCGAAGAAACTCAAATCACTATTCATAAATTTCATAAAAGTTATGCAAATCTTCATAAATTCATCTTGCATAGTCTAGAAAACATAGGTTATGCATGGGTTCATGGATAACTGAACTTAAAACATGAAATTAATTACATTCATGCATAAGAAGAAATAAGAAAATCAATTCGATCATAAGTGAAAGGAAAACAAGAAAATTGAATAAAAACACTAGTTTGATTGAGGAATCGAATCTTTATAAAATTAGGGATTTTAGGAACCCTATGTAGGAAAGAGCTTCATAGATCAAGAATATCATACCTTGATGCCAAATCTTGCAATTAATTGAGGATTTGGAACTTGATCTTGAAACCCTAGACTTCTTCTTCTTCTTTATAGAGTGAAATATTTGAGAGGATGAACTTGATCAACTTTTGGGAATCTAGGAGAATGAATTGAATTGGGTAATTTGAAGGTCAAAAATCATTATATAAGGCCTAGGGTAGATGGTAAAACTACATAGTATTGGATTAAAATATTTAGGAAAAAACCCAAAAGTCCTTTTAAAATAACAGTTGAACCCTCACCGACGGCCTGACCTATTGTCCTTATGTCCTACATCACACCGTCTTGGTCAAACATTTGTGGATTCTAAGACTACCATTTTGGAGCCCCAATGACAGGACTCGATGTATGGTCCATGGGTCCACTTACATATAATACAGCTCGACCATATGTTCCAACTTTTGATCCTAAAATTTCACTAAATCTTAGAAGGACCTACAGGACAATACCTATGACTCGTACATTGAATGATGAACCGTCCTGGTGAACCGTAAATGAGTAATGGGACTGGAAATTTTTAGAAATCCTAAACTTTGACAACCACTATTCACCTACGATTCATGGTTCTATAGTCGGTTGTTCTATTTGTAATGGCACCAAATTTGTGAAACCTGTAATTTTTTCTTCTTCTTTTCGAATCCGAGGTGTTACAATATATCCCCTTGAGAACATTAATTCTCAAATGGAACTAAAGACATCGTAAGGAGGGTACGAACTAGATCTAATATCCCAACATGAATGAAATCACATAAATGCACATAGGTGAGAAGGAAATATAAACTTCAAGATAAAGCATGTTCAAAACATCATTCATAAGGTCTATGTACAACTCATGCTCAAATTCACATAGTATGAAGAATTCAATCTTGTAAATGTATTCTCTCAAAATTCAGGATTTTCATGAACAAGCATAAATGAGAAATCATAGGAACATCTACGATACATGATACCACAAGAGTAAACCATGAGGAACGTCATACCTCAAGTTAGAGTAGGAATGGGGGAAAATATATAGTTATAAGATATGGATAATCGTCTCTTTTCTACTTGGTGTTAAGCATAAATCCCATGGAATAGTCATTAGTCTTTACTTATCTTATTATTAAGATATATGGGTAATCGTCACTTGTCTTTTCATCCATCAAAGTTACATCAACTAGTCACATCAACTAGTCAATCCAAGCTAGGTTTCATTAGAATATCTTCTAAGTCTTGATTCAAATTTAGTTGAGAAAATTTTTCAACTCTAAGAATCCTTCATGTGGTAAAAATCTTTCACATTCATGTATATTGTAGTATGTGAGAAATAATTTCACATCAACAACAACATTTATGTTTTACTCTCAAAGAAACTTAAATCGTTTTTCATCAATTTAACTTACATCATGCATATGTTCATAAATTAATCTTTCATAGTTCAAAACCCACATTTGATCATCATACTCTATAAAGCATGGCTTCATCGAGAATTCAACTTAAAAGGTGAACTTACTTAAATTCGTGCATAAAAAGACAAAATAATCATTTTGATCAACATTGGAAGGAACCCATGACAATGGAATACAAAATCCTAATTTGATTGAGGAATCGAACTTTACAAAATTGGGGATTTAAGGAACCCTATAGAGGAAACAACTTCATAGATAAAGAATATCATACCTTGATGTCAAATGCTTGCAATTAATGGAGGATTTAGGGATTTGATCTTGAAACCCTAGACTTCTTCCTCTTTCTTAGAGAAAGAAATATTAGAGAGGATGAACTTGATAACTTTTTGGGAATTTAGAAGAATAAATTGAATTGGATAATTTAGTAGTTAAAAATCATTATATAGGACCTAAGATAGAGGGTAGAACGACAGTATTGGGTTAAACCATTTAGGAGAAGACCCGAAATCCCCTTTAAAATAATTGTCGAACACTAAATGATGGTCTGAACTATGGTCCGTACGTCCTACCACAGACCGTCCTGGTCAGCCATTATTGAGTTTAAAGACCACTGTTGCAGACCCCCAATGATGGGACCCCATTTACGGACCGTGGTGCACGTACGGACCATACACAGTGATCGTGGGTCACAAATTTTGATCCTAAGATTTCACCAAGTCTAATACGGACCTAGGGGACATAACTACAACTCATACATTGAATGAAGAACCATCCTGGTGGACCATAAAAAAGTACTAGGACTAGACATTCTTAGAACTCTTTAACTTTGCCAACCGCGGTTCTACCTAAAGTACATGGCCCGACAGTTGAAGTTTTGTGTATACTGGCAGTAGATCTATGAAATGTGTAAGTTTTTCCTTCTTTTCAAATCTGAGGTGTTACACACTTCTTGAACACCCCAATGTGACGCCACAAACTCCCTAAACACTCAGGACTTAAAATCACTAATTTTAGAGCTCTATAACTCTAATCTTCGCCAAAAGAAATAAAAAATATTGGTTTTAATCATGTATGGTCTTATTTTAAAAGTCAAGAAAAATTTTCTCTTTAAGAATATGGGGCCAAAGTCCACAATCGTAAGCTCCAGTCCAAATCCAATCACGATCGCAAAGACCAATTCATGCGATCATGATGACAAAGATCTTCAACACCAATAAACTCCCTATCACAAATGTGATGAGGGCATGCGACTATGATGGTCAAGCATTGTTCTCTCTGTGATCACGGATGCACCCACACAATCATGTTGAAGGAGTGTACAAAAATCAAGTGCATCTATCAACAACAACAAGAGTTTAAAAATCCCCATAGGGGCCAGGACTTTTTTTTTTTGAAATCTTGAGCATGAAAATAAAATATACTACCTTAACACTTATATATTATATACTCAACGGAGTAGTTAAAAATTCCAACTAAGGTCGTTATGAAAATAGTGGGTCCACACCCAAGTTCCAATTTAAGCCAAAATCTATAAAGGGGTTTAAAATTTGCTTAGAAGCCAAGGGATTCGTATGAGAGGTTGTTCAAGATCAAACTCAGCATTACGGATCTAATGAAACAATCAAAATTTTATTATGAGGCTGTGTTTCTAATTTTAACAAAGTCATATTCAAGTTTCAAAATCCCCAAGACATGGAAGTCTTACGCAGAAACAAAACGAACAATGAGGTGACAAATTATTAGTCTTGGCAAGTGATAATTGACTTGGGGTCTCTATAGGAATTCTCTAAACGATGAAAAGAACTCATTCACACATAAATTACTTAAAGGGTCAATACAACATCCGCTACTAAAAAGGACATTCGTTCGTGAAAGTAGGAGATAAGAAGCTCCAAAGACTCAAGCGAGCTAGTAAACTACTCTTGCATCTCACAATCGGTCTCCCAAATAGCCTCCTTAGTTGGAAGAGACCTTCACTGGACCTTATCCACATGAATGTCTCTTCAAAGAAACCTCTAGATATCTCTAGGTAGAATAAAAACATGCCCTTCACAAAGATCAAATGGTCATAAAACTCAACCATATTTCAACACAAAAGACTCATTAGGAATATACCACTTCAACATCAAAACATTGAAAATCGGGTGAGTAACTTAATATGTAGTATGTAGAACCAACTTATAAGAAACATCACCAAGAGTCTGAACTCAAATACCTAATATATCATAGGCTAAGTTGCCACGCCTCACGGACCTCATCAAGCCCTTCATGGGCAATGCATAAATGAATACATGATCACCAACTCCAAAACTCAATGTTTGATCCAACAATATAACTATGGTGCTTACTCTGAGCTCCTCTGACCTTATGTGAATCACCTTCCCTTATTCTAAGGCCTCATGAAGAAAATCATTATCAAACGGCCTAGGCTCTAAGGACTTAAAACTAACTAAGTAGAGAGCCACAATGCCTACTGTACATGGCCTTGATAGGGGCCATCCGAATACTAGAGTTTTCGCTATTATTGTAAGAAACTCCACCTAAGGTAAGAAATTGTCTGACCTGGAAAATCCAAAATAAAGGCCCACAAAATATCCTGAAGAGCCTAAATAGTACACTCTGGTTGTCCATCAACTTGTGGGTGAAAATTTATGCTAAGGTCAACACGAGTACTCAAATTTTCTTGAAAGATCCTCTAAATTCTAGAAGTGAACTAAGCACCCTGATTAGAGATAATGTATACAAGCACACCATGAAGAAAAATTACCTCTCGAATATTAATATGATTCAAACTCTACGTACTGAAAGAAGACTAGACAGAAAAGAAGTGTGCTGACTTAATCATTTGATCAAACTATAGCTTAATGTTGTCAAACCCTCTAGAAGTTTGAGGCAAACCTATAACAAAGTTCATAGTGATACGATCCCACTTTTACTTAGGAATGGGTAATATCTAAAACTCACCACCACACCTCAAACTCTCTACCTCCACATGCAGGTGATGAGTCCACAGCTAGGACTCATTTATTGCTATATTTAATAAAAATAGAGTCTGATGAAAATTTTAAAGTTTCAAGTATTTGAAGCTTAAAAGAAAGCATTAATAGTATGTCACAAAAAAGGTGACAAAAGGCTAAAAAGAACAAAGAAATGGAAGTCTAGTGATCACTGATTCCACTTGGAGGATCTCGAAAGAGGCATACTTCACAGTTTGTTCTAGTGTGTTGATCTCTAAAGAGTTGGATCAAATCGGTGGAAGAAGGAAGCAGTCGACATGTCGCCGAGTAGTTCCGCGAAGAAGTACTATATCACCCAATGGTCCAAGACACAAAGATGTTGTAGGCAAGAAGGGGAGGTGATAAAGAAAACAAAGGGCAAATTTCCGAGGATATCAGTGATTCCCACGAAAGTCACCGAGTGATCCACTATAGCATTAATTCTAAAAGCTATAAATTCTAGTTTTATCAGTTTTCTTTTTAAGAATTCTGAAAGAGAAGAAACATTATCATATTTCTTAGTATTGAATAGTACTTTTCAAATTTTTACTCTCAAGTTTGTAAGGGTTTTGAAGACTTGAAGAAGAAAAAATTATCTCTTTCAATTTGGAAGTGAGTCTACTTGATTCTTTTTGCTTTTCCTAGACCAACATTTATCTTCTCATACCCATTTGATATCCACATCATTGAAGGTATAACTTATATTTCATGATATGTGGCTAAAACTACCCACTCTTGGGTTGTGGTGTAGAGAAAATGGTGATTTTGTCTAATAGTTTTGGTTTAATCTAATGGATTTGTAGTTGCAAATACAACTTACCCCATGTGTTTTTCGACTTGCTCAAGAGAGAAGTCGTGAAACCAAGACTACTAGATTAATGAACTAAGGAGTGGATAGACATGAGGTTCTGATGTAGAGGGTGAGCCCTAGTCTCATATCCTAAAACACTTAGCTTGAGAGAGTGAGTAGGGTAAGTCATATGCTAGTCTTTATGTGGAAAATGGGTGTCGCACAGGAACAATTTGAAGCGGGGAAAGTTGCTCGAGAGAGAACTTATTACCATATGAAGCTTAGGATAGTCACTATTATTCAATAGGTTTTCTATTGAAAGCATGTACCCAATAATCTAAATTAATCTGTGTTGCGGTCACATCCCAAGAATCCCCCCCCCCCCGGTCACTTCTTAGATTTTCTTATTAATTTTGCTATTTTTACTACTTATGACAAAACCCTTTTATATTTGACACTTTCCTGTCACCCCCTTAATTTACAATGTTTTTACTCATTAATGTTTTAATCTACGACTAATTAGAATGAAATTCTAATTAACTACAAATTCTCAAAACCACGCCCTTGGAACATGATCTGAACCCTCAGTTGGGTTAATATATTATCAACGATCTTAGACACTTGAATCAAAAGTAGTGTCATTGGTCACGATAAGCATCAAAATACAGCTGCTGCTGGCGAGTGATCTTACATAAAGATGTAGAAATGATAGACTGTTGTTCTAGATTATTTTTAGCTTTACTAACTTAATTTTCCATTTTGTTTTGTTTGTTTGGATAACCATTTCAAAAAGCATGAGTGTAAAGGGTAGCAACGGTAGCCTTGTGGGCCACCAAGACAACATTGTAAATCTCAACGATGTCTAAGTTCCCAACATCAATGACCACCATCTTACGGGAGGTGTTAGAGCCATATATATACCCCCCCCCCCAACTGAGGGAAATGTAGTGTTCCACAAGCACCATGCTGCAACTCTTACAGTTAAAGGGACTCTTCAGCAGATTAGCTCATGAGGCTCCTCATGAGCATCTTTGAAACTTCATAGTTGTGTGTGGACCCTTATCTTCTAAATATATCCCCTTATCTTTTGAAAATATCTCTTAGGAGTCATTCTTGTTAAGTCTATTCCTTTTCTCATTGACGGAAGAGGTGTGCAAATGCCTAGCAGAGCTTCCACGAGAATCCATCACTTCTTGGGAAGAATTGGTAACCACATTTCGAGTGCAATTTTTCCCTCTTTCAAAGATAATGTCACTCCGGGATAGCATTCTGAGCTTTAAGCGTTTGAACGGGGAGACTTTAAACGAAACTTGGCTAAGGTTAAAAAACATGGTACTCCAATGCCCAAATCATGGTCTGCCTGATAATGTTCTCCATCAATAATTGTAGCGGAGCCTCGACTCGGTAAACAAAATTGTCGCTGATCAACTCTCACCTGGAGGGTTAATGTAACAACCATATGCGGTAGTATCTCAACTTCTATATGGGATAATAACTATCAATATAGCATGTTACACCCTGAAGATCAAGTCTCTCCTCAAACTTTTACGCTATCTAAGCATAAAATCGAATAGGATAGTGTGAGAGACCAAAACACAACCAAGATTATGACACAACTTGACATTTTATCCAAAAATGTCATTGTGGCTGCTGCATGAGGTGTCAATGTAATAGGGCTTTGGTGGGAAAATCCTGACGAGGTGAAGTTTGAAGCCTTATATAACAAAGAGGTAAGTTTTCTAGCCATCAAAAATAGTGGATACCGTTCAAACTACCCAAGGTAATGTGGAAATCAAGGTGGGGCAGAAACGAAGATTGGAAAGATAGAGATCATGAATGGAGGGACTGTAACTTGAATTGGAACGATGGGGAGAAGGAAAAATATATACTTCCCCATGAGCAACAGAAGCCTAAGGATTCAAAAGGAGAAAGATTTGAGGATATGCTATTGTATAACCTCAACAAAGTTGAAGGGTCGTACAAGATGATGAAGGAAGATGTGTCCCCCCTTAGTCAAACCACCACCTCCCATTCATTTTGATCAAGTAGTTAGAAACTGAAATGAGTTATATCTCGTATCACTTAAATCTGAGATATCAAGGGGGGTTTCCTAGTGATATTATGGCTAACCCCAAGAATGAATCTTGTAAGTGGAATTGCGTCATAACAAGACGTTAACTAAGGTGTTGTTTGGGAGGCAACCCAAAACCCTTTAACTACTACGACTTGTTGTGTGTACAGGTCAAAGTTAGGGAAATGCTTCAAAAGATGTATGAAGGCGAGCAACTAGTCCAGTTGGCGTGCCGTTGATAAGTTTGGTGAACGCGATTCTTCCATTGTCAGCCTCAAGATATCTTCAGATGGGATCTTATAAAACTCAGCGGTCTACATAAATGAATGGAGCATCATGCTAGCAATTTTGATGAATACAGTTGTTGGGATTCTCACTTGAACTGAAGATCCTGTTAATTTGGTGAAAGAACTAAACATTTGGTGTTTTGCCGAGTGATTAGGAGACTCGACTAATATCGTTGAATGTTCAAAAATTGGATTGTTTTTTGCAAGCAAAAGGGTTAAAAGTTCCATTTTCATTTATATCTCCCTCACTTTTTTCTCTTCACAAACTCACATAAGCACTTTAGCTCTATATTCTTGCATTTTAAGAGTATTTTAGTTGTCGAATTGTTCTCGGAGTTGGATTGCATTGCTGCCTAGTATCTCAGTAGCATTTTAATTGGCATCAATGGTTGGTAATTTGAACCCTGTATTTATTTCTTCGAAATTGTACTCATTTGCATAATGTGAATTTTATTGAATCATTATTAGATCGCACTATGGTAATTCAATCGTGTGTATTATCGATAATTATTTCATAACTCTTGCTTGAAGGGTAGTGCTTTAAGTTGAATCAAATTTTTTTGGAGCATGTGTGTGTTGAGGTTCAGAGTTGATTTTGTATTGTAGATCTTAAATTGCACTATTAGGGGTTGTGGAGTTGAATAAAAAAGGCGGGTTGAACATAGGCACGTTGAGACATTTGGTGAGCTGAGTGAAACTCGCCAAATAACTCAGAGGTCTACCCAACGTCCCCTTTTGCCTTTGATTTAATGCTAAATATCTTGATTAATTTGTAACATTTGGCGAGATACTTGACGTTGCCGAACTCTCTCAATGACTCGCCAAAAGACTTCTTGATTCGCTTTTTGTCTGCACCGTTGTACCCTCTCTGAAATGTGTTGGCAAATCCCTAAGTGGATGAGTACTTCATCAATAGTTTGGCAAAGTAATTGTACACTCGAAATCCTCCCTGCTCCTATTTGAATACTTTCTAACTTTTTATCTAAGTCTTTGCAAATATGGCTATACCAAAAGCCGCAGGGAGAGACATGCCACCCTGATATATAAGATCCATAGATTTCAAAAGAGACGAAAAGATAGCAGAACTAGCCCAAACAAAGAAGAGAGAGTAAGAAATAAAGTTCCATTAGGAGGTTCTCCATCGATCCCACTATTTCTTCGTGGAAATGTGGATTATACAGAGCTATAAACTCATTTTTGGCAGCCCATGATTGGACATGATGATTGCGGCTGAATTCGTTGTAGAGGCTAAGGAAACTGAACACAAAAAAAAAACAATGATAATATTCTAGGGACCATAGTTAAATTTCAAGCTCATGTAGAAGGCACTGATGCCCCAGATGGAGCGATCAGTTAGACAACATTCCCTTTTTACCTCCATCTCTATTTTTCTTTCTTTTCACTGCAAGATATTTTTCAGTTGCATTTGAGGACAGATGTTTTTATTTGTGGATGTTTGAGGCCCACCTTTGTGAGTTTTTTTTGACAAATGTTTTGAATATATATTTGGGTTTTCTATTTAAAATTGTTTTATACTGCTTGTGCGACTGTTTAAGCTTATGGTTTCTTGTTGATTCTATTTGCAAAATGATTTTTGACCCTTCCGAAAAGAAAATTCATTTTTTGAAAACCTGTTCCACCTCTTGTGTTGAAAGTGGTTGTTCTTTCGCATATTTGAGTATCAGTTTTGATCAATACCGATGACTTGAATAGTTCTCTCAATCGAACAAATATTAAGTACGGCTATGACAAGACCACATGAAGTTGCATAGATAATATGTGAACTCGTTGCACCTCGTTGTGATTAGTCAATTGTCAAATGGATTCTCTTGTAATGACCACTGTACACTAGCGAAAGTGTAAAGTCGTTTTTAACCTAAGTATCAAATCTTGTATGAAAAGCTTACCTTGAACCATGCATGACAACACCTAGAGTTTTCCCTGTTAGTCTAGTAAACTAAGTATTGTTTTCCCTTGATATGATCTTAGGCAATTTTATAGAGAGTGAGCCAATTTGACATATACTCTTGTGACTTCCATTGTGAGTGTGTGAACCTCTCTTGAACACCCCTTGATCCTTAACATTCTTTGGAAGAAATTTGATGAAGACAAGACCCTTCTTGAACCATCTCCATTAGTCTTCATGAATGATTGGTTTGATTGAAATAGCCTACTTACGCCTCATTTGTCTACACTTAATGAGGGCCTGAATCATAATCATTCAGATTTGCCTCATTAAGTGTGTTTGTTTTTTAGGACTGAATCTCAATTATTCAGATTCAATTCATTAAGTTTACTTGTTTTATTTCCTTAAAAGCCTCTTAATGGGTCTAAATATATGTGAATGAATCATATCTGTAACACACTCTTAATACCATTCAGACACAAAACGAAGACTCCTTTTTAATTCAACTACATCGCAACAACTCATAAAAGTTATTTCTTATTTAATAAATATTAATTACATGTTTATCTTTACAATTTCCTCTATTCTTATTATAAGTATTCTACTTTCATAAATTAATCAAGATCCGTGATATAATATTTAGCACGGTTCCAAAAGAAAATATTAATTACTTGATTGATAACAATAAAAAACGTCTATTATAAAATAAAATTTTTCCATAAACTATATAAATACTCTATATTAACTATTTCAATAGTGTTCTATTATATTTTCTAAGTCTTTGAGTGTAAAGAATAGACATATTAATGATGTAACTTAATGTTAAATTCTTAAGAGATAAATTGTATTACCTTGTTATGATAAAAATGTTTAAAATATTATTTTTATTACAAAAAAAGCTATTTTACTAAAGGGAATTTTTTTATTATATTCTTTTGATATGGCGTTTAAATTCATTTGCACATTCAAATATTGCAAAAAAATAGTCCCAATAATTCAATGTTCATATTCATATACAGCATCTTATTATTCAGATGTTCATTCAGATTTACACATCTAGATCTTAATGCATATCTTAATATTCTTATGTGTATTCAGATTCAAACGTCTTAATATTAATAGAAACAAATAAGGTCTTAGGAAAAAAGCCTAAGTTGGGGGTGAGGTAAAAAAAACAGAAAAGTCGAAAAAGTGCAAGGAAAGCCACCCTTCCCATGGTGTTGCAAAAATAAGGAAACCCTTGATGAGTCCTCAAATTTGTTTCATCGAAGGCCTTATTTTAATGCAAATAGTGTCCTCGATTGTGTATTTTAATTCAATATCTGATAAAAACTTCTAAGTTTCAGGTATTTGGGGATTTTGTAGGAGCACGGACAGTTAGGCTCAAAACGGAAGCAAAACGGAAGAAAATAGCTGAAGATTGAAAGTGTGAATTTCCAAACACAGTTGGCGATACGTCGTATAACAAAGTTCTGCCTTCTGTTACAGCAAGTGAACCCTAAAGGAAGTGAATCAAAAGGCGGCGAAAAGAAGCAGTCGACGGTTCACCGAATAGTTTCGCAAAGCAGATTTATTTTGCCCAACATTATAGCATGCATGGATATTAAGGAAAGGCATAATTGTCAATAAACCAAAAAATGGGTGAGTCGCCAAATCACTCGGTGATTTACGACTAAAGAGGCCGAGTGGATCCACCAGTACTAAATTTGAAGTCTATAAATACTAAACTCATTTATTATTTAAGAAGAGAACTTTTAGAGAGTGAAACATTACACACTCAATATGCTATTTTAGAAACTTTGTTCTTAAGTTTTCTCTCAAGTTTGAAGAGGTTTTCAAGAAAGCTTGAAGAAAGAAGTCTTCTTCCTATATTGGAAGTGGTTCTTCTCCATTTAGCTTCCTTTGTCATTTTAAGGTTTACTCTATTATACCCAATTGATTCCTTTGTCATTTTAAGTATATTTGATTATTTCTTGATGTGTGGCTAAAAACCCCATTCTTGGGGTGTGATTTAGCACATATGTGTTGATATTATTGTTGGGTATTGCTTTCTCATAGGATTAGATGAATTTTAATGGTGATTTAACCTAGTGGTTGTTGTTTAATTTAATGTTTTTTAATTGAAAACACAAAGCTACCCATGTGTTCTCGGCTTGCCATAGAGGGAGGTCGCAAAACCAAGACCACTAGACTGATGGCCTAAGGAATGGGTCGACATAAGGTTTAGCCCGAGAGCGTGAGCCCTAGTCCCATATCCAAGCATCCTCTATCGAACGGTCATGGTGTGGGTATCACGTAGGCTTATTAGTTTAGATGAATGGTTTCCAAGAGGAACCCATTTGATATGGGTTAAGTCACCCGGAGGGAACTTACTTTCACCTAAGTCTTAGCCTAGTCACCATTGTCTTGCGAATTTTCATATCAAAAGCATGTACCCATTAGTTTGTGTCAATATATATTGCGGTCACACCCCAAGAAATCTCTCACATACTTCATTTCTCTTTTATTTTAGCTATACTACTTGTGACAAAAACCCTTTCTTGATATTTGACACTTTGGTGTTACAAATTGAATTTAATTTGTGTTTAACTCAAAAATTTCTTGAGCTATCACTATTTAGAACGGAATTCTCAGTAGCTACTACTTTCACTACCACTCCCTTGGGACACGACCCTAACCCTTTGTTGGTTTACTTTATTAGCTCCGATTCATAGACACTAAACTATAGGTTAGTGTTGTTGATCATGAAATATAAAATATACACATATTAAAGCATCAAAATGGCGCCGGTGTCAAAGAGTGGTGTCACGTGTAAGTGTAGTTACTTATGATTCTTAGTTCTTTGTGGTGCACTAACTACTAATTTTACTTTTAGTTTTTTTTTTATTTTATGTTTTGTGTTTGTGTGTGCAAATCCTCTAAGCATGACAGAGCAAGTGGGTGGCAAGTCAGTTGAGGTAGATCAAGAAGTCGAGAGTAACTTCATTATTATTGCACTGGTATCCTAACTAAATGACTTGACCACCAAAATATCCGAGGTGGAAAACCAGTGCAAACGCAAAGGGAAGTATAGACCTCCGCACACCAGGAAAAGATCTAGAGAAAATAAGAAAAGTCGTGTTGAGGACACGCTTCAAAAAGTCTCCAAAAGATCACCGGTCAAGATCGTGTATTGGACAAAATGTGAGAGAGTAGTGAAGCGCTAAATCAGCTAATCAGATCTAACTCTAGATCAATTCATCACATCAGATCACTCCTGATGTTTTTCATGCCTCAGCTCCACCTAAACGACAAATTGGGTTACCTAGTGATACTAGACCTAACTCCAACATCATAGAGTGACGCAGGATCTACGTCAAGCCACGACGTTAAATAAGGTGCTTCTTCGGATCAACACAAGGCCATAACTTAGGATTTAATTTTAATAATGGTGTGTTATTGTTGTAGGTCAAAATGAGGAAAATATATCAAAAAGATCAAATTGGCGAGCAGAAAGTCCATTTCGCGAGATACCAAACAACTTGGTGAGACTAGCTGAATTCCGTTGTTTGGCAAAATGCAAAAGTATTGTAGAGCCTGTAAAACTCATCGAACTCAAAAAATAGCTTCGCGCTTGCCAACCTGTTAGGAGATCTCGATGCAAACTGTCGATCTTGCCTAGATTTTTAATAAAGGGCGGGATAAAAGTTCATTCGGCGCATCGCGAGTGATTCGGCGAGAGAAATTAACTTCGCCAAATGGACATGAATTGAACGGTTATATAACGGCCAAAGGCCAAATTTTTGAATCCCTCATTTTCCTTGTTTCAAACTCTCCAAATTTGCACCAAATATATTACTTTCTTATATTTGTGTAGTTAATTACTATTTTAGTTTGTTAATAGTGATCGCGGTTGGATCACTTGGCTGCCTAGCATTACAAACATTATTTTGATCGGCATCAAAGTTTAATTCTCTAAAACCCCAATTTTACTTTTGATCATTTTATACTCTTTTGCAAGTACAATATTGTGATAATGTGTTGATCCTTTCTGATAGAAATAAATTGCTTACATGCTGATTATAACTTGTAACAAACTTGATATACCTTCAAGATCAAATGTCTGAGTGCGCTTATTTTTAATGTAAATAATTTGAATTGGCTGTTGTTTGTTCGCTATCAAATTGGTTGGGTGAAGTATAAGTAACCCACTATTGTGCTAATCAATGAAACTAACTTTGGGAAGAAATGGTGACAATTTTCTCGAGGGTGATTATAGTTAAATGGTCAAAAATTTGCAAGACCAGAAGAAGTCTAAGTATTCTGGAGTGATGGAAAGTATGGGTTTTGCATAAGTTTCATTTTTGGATGCCTAAATTGTAGTCGTAATGATTGTAAGAGTGATTTTAGGATCAATTTGAGATGTAGGCATGTTTGGTTATTCAGAAGCGTTGGTCAAGTTCGCCGAATGACTTGGCGGTTCGCCTAATAGTATAAGATTGCCTATATCATGTTTCTTTTCCCGTCGTCACTGTATAACTCGGCGGATAGTCTCACCTTCGCAAGAAAAATAGTGTACGATACACAGAACGGACTTTTCCACTGTAAAGTTGACCAGACTGGATCCTAAAATCCTTTGGCGAGCCGACCAAGCTCACCAAGGAGGAGCGGCGATCCTCCGAGTGGAAAGGAGAAAATTTATGTAGTAATTATTCATGCATGTAAAATCAACTACTATTACGACTAACATGATATTATTGCAGATATGGTACAACCAGCGAAAACACACAACTATCAAGGAGAACAATATCAGGTATATGTATTAATGAAGGAGTATCAAATTTTCACACCCCGAGCTACCGCCGAGACGCAGACACGGAACCTAGGACCACAAGTGATTTCAAGCTAACCCTGCTGGAATGATCATGAGCATACTAAAGATAATAAACTGATGTGGAAGCTAAATAATTATTAAATCTGAAAAGATGGAAAATACTCATATTCTATAACTAAGATATTTGAAAATAATGAGTTTAATACAAAGGAAATATTAACTCAATCCTAAGCTGAATCTAACTATGTCTGAAATAAGCCTCTAAACTGGACTAGAAATACTGAGACAAGCCCCAGCTAAATCTAGCAAAAACTTAAACAAACTCATGACTATTGTCCTCGAAGAATGAGGACTCACCACTGAATTTGCTGAACTTGAGATCGGAAAATCGATCTATGTGTGATCTGGATGCTGAGAACCAGAACCTACATCTCGAGAAGATGTAGCGCATGTATGCGTTAGTACTTGAAATATACTGAGCATGTAGGATTGAAATAAGCTGAAATAAAACATAATTGAACCAACAAAAAAGTAAGTATAATAATCTGAACATGATATACTGAATTTCTGAGCTAATTGAATGCAATGACCAATTTATAACATGTTGAAACTGAATACTGAGTATAATGATAAATGGTCAATGCAGAGAGTCTGACTAATCTGTGGGAGCTACTAATAACTGATAATAAACCACATGAGCTAAATGTGGAGTCCGATGTATACGCCCCCTTGACCCAATATACCCTACCAAAGGTATAAAGGCATGATGGCGTGATCACTAAACTGATTGCCCACAGAGGGGACTTACAACCTACTTGGATAGTAATTCTGGGACTAATTGGGTACACTGAACCCTAGTCCAACTCGATATTATGCTACTCCCAATTAATTTTATAAATTAACAAATTATTTCTGAGTTTGTGTAAGTACTGGATAGCTCAAAACTGAACATGCAAATTGAGAATACAACAATTACTCTGGTAATTATGCATTTATAATTGAGGCATGTATATCTGAAGTGTGAAATATCTGACCTAGCATATGTAATTAAAGAACTTAAAGAAATACATAGCGAGGGTTCTGAAATTCATGCGATAATTTGAGTAATAACATGATAATCTTATTTGGAATATAGATTTAAATAAATCATGAAGTTCTATCAAAGTTCTAGAACCCTAGGTTTAATCATGATAATAGAATCAAGAATCTGACTGAAAACTAGAGACCCAATCGGTGAAAGGAACCCACTAGTGAAATCCCACATACCTGGTTATGAAATGTACGGAAAAATACTCAAGTTTTGTGGCTGGAACTGCTGGACACTTGTTTCATTCTTGAACTATGGTTCTTGAGTTTTTCTCCTTTATTGCTTCTAGTTTTCTAACTTTTGATTTAATTATTTGACTTAGATATGTTTAATTATGTTTCTAGGCTTAAACTGACTAAAATATGATGATTTAGGGTCAAAATGACGTAACTTTGGGTTTAAATACAGTGGGAAAGGTGCAAAAGACCCCTGGGAAGGTTTCTGTCGGACCAAACGACGGCCAGGATTGACGGTCCGTTGTCTGCCTGATGCCACATCGTTGGGTCCGTCGTCGGGGCCTGTTCGACAAGCCTTTACTTAAATGGGCATAAATTTTTACTCAAAGATCTGGTTTTAGCAAGGTCGGTGGAAATGGAAAGATAATTCAATTATCTATATGTGGGTAGGTCATGGGACACATAAATCATTTTGTGCTAAGCTTTATGACCATTTGAATTTGACCCAACTGCATTTCCCCTTAACTGTCTGCAAATTTTCCACCTAACGACAGTGCCGGTCATCCTTAGCTCTTGTCAGAGAGTGGGTGAAGGGACTCTTGATCGACGGTCACGGACTACGGACCATCGTCTGACCTACGGACCGTAAGTCCGTCCGTCGTCCAGGACTTAATCAATTTTTCTGGGCTGAAATTTTTGGGAGTTTCTGATTTTATTGACAGTTGTACAGGACGGACTGTGGTTCAGGCTACGGTTCGTCGATGCCACCGTTGGTAGCACCTGCATATTTTTTAAAAAAAGCTAATTTTTGGTCTGTTTTGGCTACGGGGTGTTACATATACGCCCCATCGGGAGGACCCAATATACCTTGCCAGAGGTATAAATGCATGCTGGTGTGATCACTGAACTGGCACCCACGTAGGGGACTTACAACTTACTTGGCTAGTAGTTCTTGGACTAATTAGGTACGTTAAACCCTAGTCCAACTTGGTATTATGTTACTCCCAACGAATAAAGTTACTAAGACATTATGACTGAATTTCTGTAAATGTTGGATAGCTCAAAACTGAACATGCGAACTGAGAATGCAATAATTAACCTGATAATGATGCAGTCATAACTAAGGCATGTACATCTGAAGTAACTAAATATCTTACCTAGCATGTGTAATTCAAGAACTAGAAAAATACATAGCTAAGGTTCTGAAATTCATGCAATAAACTGAATAAATAACTTTACAATCTGATTTGGAACATAAATTTAACTAATTTATGATGATCTGTTGTAATTCTAGAAACCCTAGGTTTAATCATGACAAGAGAATCAAGAACTGACTGAAAGCTAGGAATCAATTGGGAGAAATAAACCCACTAGTGAAATCTCACATACCTGGTGATGAAATCCAAAGAGAAATATTTAGATTTCGAGGCTGGAACTAAGGGAACCTTGTTGCGTTCTTGAAATAGGGTTCTTGACCTTTTTCTCCTTTTTTGATTCTAATTTTCTAAGTTTTGATTTAATGATTTGACTTAAATAAGTTTTAGTTATGTTTCTACGCTTAAACTGACATCTAATTATTTAGAGTCAAAACGACATATCTTAGGGTTTAAATGAAGTGGGAGAAGACGAAAAGACCGCTGAGTTAATTGTTGTCGGACCAAACGATGACCTAGATTAACGGACCGTCGTTCATTCGACGGTCCATTGTTTGGGTCTGTAGGTTGTGTCTATTCGATAAGCCTTTACTAAAATAAGCATAACTTTTTACTCAGAGGTCTGATTTTAGCAAACTCGGTGGCTATGAAAATCTATTCAATTATCTATCATTCTATAGGTCACGGGACACCTAATTCATTTTGTGCTAAGTGTTATGATCAATTGAAGTTGACCCAACAGCACTTTCCTCCAAACTGTTTGTTAATTTTCACCTACGGTCCGTAGGTCCATCTACGGACCGTACTGGTCAATCGTGGTTCATGTCAGAGGCTGGGTAAATGGGGTGTTGATCGACAGACACAGACTACGGACCACAGTCTAACTTACCGACCATAGTTCAATCTGCGAATCAACACTTAGTAAATTTTTCTGGGTTGCGTCATGGGAGAGTTTCAGTCACAAAGGATGGATGTTTAGACGGCCCATAGATCATACTACGGTCCGTCGATAGTGATCGTTGATTGCACCCGTAGATTTTTGAAAACCTGATTTTTTGTCTATTTTGGATATTGGGTGGGTGTTACATGAATCCTCTGAAAAGAGGGGGCAAGGAGCTACAAAGAGGCAAGGGCAAGAGAAAGAAAAACATCATTAGCAAGAGGACGGCCGCAGAAATTGGAGCTGAGCAAAATGATTCAGAAGATGACCAGCCTCTAATTCAAAGGCAGAATAGGCTAAGAAGTACACCTCAGACTTCAGCTAGCAGGGATTCGCCAGATATTGCCACTCTAATAAAAGTATCCGCAACCACAACGTCCCATGAGCGAATTCAAAAACAAGCATAGACTCCTCCATTAACCCCCGCCCATCCATTGCGGCTATTGAACATATTAAAGGCTGATGGGCAGCGAACCATTATTGAGGAGAAGCTCTTGTCTATGGACAACCTAGCAGAAAAATAGGCGAGGAGAAGCTCTTAGTTTCTTTGCACATTATGATCAGTTTTACTTGATACCTTTTAGTTTCTAACATGCAAAAATTATTATTCTCCTAGAGTAAGCAATTCAGTACAATGTCAATCGGAGACTAAGATATCAACTATTTTACAATTCAAATATCAATAATATATTTATCTATACATTCCCCTCTATAACCATGTAAATCATATCTAAAACTTAAATAATTATTTCATGGGAGGGCATAAATTAGCTGAAGACATTAATATAAAGCTACCTGAAATATGATTCCAGCTGTCCCGTTCCACTTTGGCCTGAATGGCCTACTGTGTTCAATCCCCGCTGTGACACGTCCTATCGTAGAAAGATTTATACAGGACGATATGAACAACCTATGATGGAAAACATATATTGGAGTTTATGCAGTCTTCAGTTCCTTTTAATCTTCTCAGCTGGTTTTTTTACTTCTAATCATTAACTTTTTTTAAATGTTGTTTTCTAATTTTTAAACATTGCAGATATTTTACCTTGTTGTAGGGGACAATAGGCGTGGACGCTTTCTTAAGGTTAATTTACTTTCCTGACCTTGACACTTTGCTTTTGCTCATCGAAAACATATTTACACCCTTAGTTTCCTCTCACATCGCGATCAATTTTACTTGATAGCTTTTAGACGGTCTTATATGAATGCTTTGATTTTTCTCTGTTTTGATGCTAATCAAAAATACATTTATACCCTAAGTTTTCTCGCACATTATGATCACTTTTACTTGATAACTTTTAGATGGTATTATATGAAAGTAGGTTGACGGTTTATTCTTATTGCTACTATAGTATTTTACTATTAAACAAACTCTCAAATAAAGACCAACCTGTATCAAGTCTAATTTCTGACATTTTACTGCTGCCATAGTATTTTACTATCAAACAAACTCTCAGATGAATATCAACCTGTGTCAAGTCTAAATTCACACATTATTCTACATTTTCATTAAATTTAAATTTGCTAACCGCCTTGAAATTCGGATCACCTCAATTAAAATATTTATTATAGTTGTCAATTGTTTCTTAGAGGCTCATCCAAAGATTTACCATAGTGATCAATAAAACGGAATAAAGTCAAAGGAGACCATAATTCCTACTAGTCAGAAGGAGCAGCTCATTATATACATG
Organism: Solanum peruvianum; assembly: GCA_027705065.1. Classification (NCBI taxonomy): domain Eukaryota; kingdom Viridiplantae; phylum Streptophyta; class Magnoliopsida; order Solanales; family Solanaceae; genus Solanum; species Solanum peruvianum. Next base: position 13,001,352 of record JAKWJD010001766.1, on the reverse strand, counting down.
GCATGGTCTCTTCGAGTCTAGATTTTGTTTATAATATTTGTGTTTCATTCTGTTCTATAGTTTCTCTCTTTTCTTTCTCTTCTTGTCCATTTTTTGCATGTATCTCTCCTCTCTCAACTAGCAGAAATAAGAAATGATGTCATGTATACTCTTTACCTTCCGTTAAAGATAATGGAAGACCACCAACAAAAAATTCTTGTCTATAAGTTATTTGTATCTTCACGTCCAGCTTTTACATAAATAGAATATACTCTTTAAACATGAATCAAGGAAAAAATAGTCGGATATCATGAAAACAAGAACGCAGATAAAGTATATGTACTGATCTCAAAAATATATGTGAAACATAGTCACTATTAAAAATTAACCATTTCCTATTACATGGAAAAAGCATTTGAAAAATTACATTCACTGTTGAAGGAGAAGATTAACTCCATTACTCAATCAAATATTAACAATCACATGAATCTTTAAAAAAAAAAAAAAAAGGTCTCCTTGTTATCATGTTGGGAACACGTACTGCAAAGGTTCTCTCTTTACTGTTTGATATTCGAAGAAAGCCAAACCAAACAAATTAAACAATTTTATACTGCCGGCAGTGGGATACAACACATCTAAACTTCACCAACGATAAAAAAAAAATAAAAAAGAAACATACAGAATTCCAAAAGTATATTATTTTAACACAACAAATCTATACCTTTGATTAAGAAATACATAATCTCCAAATGTCTAATTAAATAAAATATTATTAGCTATGTTGTTGTTGATATATGCTTTAGTAGAAAATATAGCATTTGCGTCCAGTTAACTGTTACAAAATAAAGCTATTGCTATAACATGTCAACAGATTGTCCGCCAAGGATTTTTCTATTTTAAAGTCGTATCACTACATTAAAAATGAACATTAACAATAATTAATGTTTAATTGCCGTTACATGTGTACTTTTAACGGCAATTAACACTCTTTCTATATATACCTAAAAGCCTTTAGTAACTTGATTCTAATGACACTTAACTAATGACGATAAAGCGTTTAGCACTATTTATTAATATCTATATTTATTGTCACTATAATCCGTTTTTGTTGTATTGTAAGTTCACAATACTTCCGTTATAATAATTTGTTACATTTTTGTTGATTTAGTTCTATTTGAAATTACGTTTACTATCACTTCATATTCTAATACTTCAACAGGTTTCTTGCTTTCGGCAACACCAAAATTTGTTACATTTCTTCACCTTGGATTAACTCGCATCAATTAAGGTAATACTTATATTATTGTTAGTCGAAGTTGTTCTCTTTTAAAATTAAAAAGAAGAATTATTATATGCTTGGTGAATATTATATTCTTGAGCATCTTTAATGTTAAACCAAAAGAACACTTATTATATAAAAATAAATTGCATTTACATCACAAATATATATATATATATAGATATATATATATATATATAATATATATATATATATATATATATATATATATATATATATATATACACACACACACACACACACACACACACACACACACACACCACACACACACACTAGCTACTACAACAATACAATAACAAGTCTGGAAGAGCTTGAGAACCAGTGCCTACCAAGTAGCAAGTTGAAGAAATATGAAACGGAATGGGTGATTAAAGTCTTAGTCATTTGACCCAGCTTAACAAGAGAGTATAAAAATGCAAACGGCGAGGGTATTCGTTGGCAACTGATATTAGTCAACGAAGAGGTAACTCTATTTTAATATTTTATTATATTCATTACTTAATATGTTGACCTCTTTTGTCATTTTGATGATTATGGTCCTTACCACAGGATATAAAAATGCAAATGACTTTTTTCAACAAAGATGTTCATGCATGATACAAGTCTTTTCAACTTAATCAAAGTTACTACATTATAAATGGGAAATTAAATGGAGCTAAAAACAAGTTCCTATTTGAGCATAAGGACCTCGAACTAGAATTTATAAACAACACATAGGTCTTTGAGAACAGAAAGTCAATTTAAGACTAAACAATTTTCTAATGGATTTATTTCATTTGATGAAGCTGAAAAAATCACTAATGGGAGTTTGTTTGGTAAATTTCACTAAATGCTTGTTGTAAGTTCCATACACAACGAAATTTTGTATTTTGTAACACAACTTTTGTTTACATGTGGTGTGTATTTACTCAAAGTTAAAACACTAACCGGAGATGAACGAAGCGTTAGACATACAAACGAATGGTAACATATACTTTCTATGCATCCTACATATTAAAATTTTCAAGTTAATAAATATTATTATAAAAATATTATTTGTTACATATATAGGTATGATCGAAAAGTCATGACTTTATGGGAAGACTTTGCTGAAATCAAAGGGAAAATGTTACAGAGCCTTAAAAGTGACAAAACACTTGCCTTTTGTGATGTAAAATCATCCATTTATCAAGGTATAAATCTTCTCAATTGATATATTGACTTAAGTTTCAAACTACATAAAGATATCACTGATTTAATTACTCCTGTCAAAATAGTGGATGTTGTCTGTTAAACAACTCCTATTAGTAGTTTGCTAATCAATTCAAAATTTGAAAAGTCAATAATCTCCAAGAATGGTAAATTATACATGTTTCATCGCACTTATTCAGACGCTACCCACATTCTACATCATTAATGTTTTTTTCCATTACTTTAAAATTCCAGGAATGACAACATAAAGGAACAAAAGATTAACTTAAATCTAATGCCAAAAAGACTAATGCAAACAGCCCATCAAGTAAAAAATACTAATATTTTAAATGGTTCACTTGTCATTGTGAAGGTACTTTACTATACAACACTCAGCCTGTATTCAAATTATATGTTTCAAATGTAATTAAGTGATTTGCCTAATTTACATGCAGAACATGTACTATAAATTCAGTTCTACGATTTTAAGCATTGACAATAATACTGACACGTGGTATTATGCTTGCAAGAAATGCTACAGTCGAGTTACTGTTATAAAAGTAGTGCAACTTGTACGCACTGTAGGACTAAAAAAATTGATTATGGGGAGAGATAAACTATATAACAACAAATATTACTTACTCCACCAAATACATGAAAAATTAATGATTATAAATATTGAGAGGAGTTTACTATATCGCTAACAAATACTTAGCACAATATTTATGAAATCTTCCAATTTCTATTAGATATCGGTTAAAGATTGATGTCACTACTGAGGATCAATTTCTAAGGATTACATTTTATGATGCTGCAAAATATTATTTTGATCGTGACGTAAAAGACTATGTTCTCTCTACATCTGAAAACGTAAATCACTTACTCTATGAAATATTAGCCTATTTAAATAACATTAACCTATTTTAATTGAAAAACTAATATATACGGTTTTCTATTCCACATAAAGAAGAATCAAAATGCTATCATAAGTTGGTATTGAGTAAGGGAAAAGAATTCAGTATCCTTGTGAAGATTAATCGTAACTTTTCAAATGTAGAGACAAACATGAATGTGATAGCCATGGAGATACATGAGGTTCAAAAAATAATTGTAGCAGATCAAACCAAGGTTGAAATCCCAATTAAAAAACAAAGAAGCAAGAAAACGAAGAAACTAAGTGATAATGAAAAAAATCAAAGAGATCGCGCAAACATACCTCATGTTGTATTAGATATTGTAGCAGTTGAAACTGATATTGAAATCCCACAAAAAAAAACAAATAGATTCAAAAGGACCAAAAAAATTGATGAAGCCACTGCAGAGGAAAATCCAAAAAAAGTGAGGATACATATGGTTGAAAAGCAGAATGTACCAGATGAAAGTGATGACGAAATTTGACTAATTCAGCTACAAAGAAAAAGGAGCAAGAAGGTTAAAGGGAAAAACCTCATGTCATATCCAATGAAAAAGAAGATCAAAAAGGAAAAAAGAAACCTAATGTATAGTTATTTTAAAATTTTCTTATATTTAACTAATAAGGCTTATTATATCTCTAAGACTAATATTTACAAGCTACTTTTCTTTTTGCACCGAGCAACTTCACCTAACATCGTTTTTATTTGAAACTTACTTTCTCTTACATCAATGATTTGGTTAAATGCTTCATTAAACATTCAATATATGAAATTTATTACTTCAAAAAACATCAACTACAATCTTCTGCAACAATATAAAGCCTCATATAAATAAAAATATTTCCCTAGCATCCCACACTATATGTATTTCTTAACTATATATAGAAAAATGAATAGTTCAGAATAATAGGTGTCTATTTCCTATATATGTCAAATTAATGACTTCAAGTGATATTAATGATTCCACTATGTTACAGATCACTACAACATTGCATATGCTAGATCAGAGAAGACAAGAGAAGTGTCATACCAACAATTCAAAATTTATCGTCATCAAATCAACAATGACACACAATCAACATCGATGTAAATCTAATATGGTAAGTAGTTAACATAGTTCAAATAAATCAAACCCTTCTATTAAATTCACTTCACAAGTGATAAAGGTAAATCAATTGCTTCAAAACGTAATGTTGGTCAACAAGCCAAAATAACAATAGATCATTGTTGACACCCAATTTTGACCGACCTTTGAACATTTTTAGAAATACTATTTGATTAAATACGTATTTTAAATTTTCGAATTTTTAGTCGACTTTGCTTGAAAATTATATATTTTAGTATGTTCTACTTTATAAAATTATCGTAGATATTATTATAATATTTTAAAATTATTAATGAATTTCAAATGTTTTAAAATTTAAATGATTTTGTCAATTAAAATGTTTTGGCTCTTAAAATAAGAATAAGTTTAATTGATTTATTTTTTTTCTTATTTTTAATTCACTAATTTATTCTTACTTGTTTATATTTGGTAATGGAATATATTAAAATATTTTCTAATTTGGATATCCTTTAAAATAAGGAAAATTGTTATAATTGATTCCTTGAAATATTTATTTCCCTTATTTGTTCCCCCTCCTCTACTATATAAAGAGACTCATTTTATTCATTCAGACACTCATTCACTCTCAACCACAAATTCTCTCATCACTCTCCCTTCTCTCATTGCTCTCTTGCTACTTTAACAACATTAATATTTCGGTAATTATTCAAGGGTTCTTCTTTACTATTTTCCTACTTTGTTCAAGTAAAAGGTGAATCAATTTGTTTTGCTTAACAGGTTAGTATTCTTAACATTTATACTATCTTCACATTCACATATTTGTGTAAACCATTGTCTGTTTTTTTTTTTATGTAGAATTCGTCATTAAATAATTGCATTGTCTCACCTTGACTAATAAGTGTGATTACTTGTGTAGTTATTTGATTACTTTGACAGCTTTCATACTTGAAGTTCAAGTTGAAGATTAACTGAAGAAGGATTTATTTATTTGTTTGAATGTATATGTATATCTATATATATTTTTTTTATTTATTCGAATGTTGTAACAATTGTAACCCTAAAGATCATATAATAAATTTATTTGGGGGTCGTCTAGGGGAGGGGGATTATATGCTTATTTGTTCGTTATAATTTTTTAGAAATCATGCCTATAGGTTTGTCTTTAACCACCTAGATTTAATGTTTATAGGTATTATAATCTAATCAATTTTCAATTTGCTTGACGCTTTTGTTAATAAGTCTTAAAAAATAATAACTAGATTCCGTTAATTTTTTTTAATGTTAAAATAAAAATCATAATAATTTAGTGGATGATTAGGTGTTTTTAACAATGTTATAATTTTAGCATCATCTTGTCATATAAAAACCATGTCTAAAGTTTGATTTTGTTCATAACATTTAAATTTACAAAATTATGCATATATGTGTTACTTTTTGACACACCTAGAAATCATGTCTATAGGCTTGTAAATAAACTCTTAACATATCCATAAAAATGAAGATTTCTGCATTCCTTGCAATATGTTATTTTCTTAAGATTTTAATGATACTAAAATCATTTCATGCATTTAACAAATTATTTGGCTTTAAATATATTTCGTCTTAAAACCTTTGCATTTAATAAATTTACCACCTTAATGTTCTATTAGCTTTTAGTACTTACAAAGTTTTGCAACATATTTTTCTTAAAAAGTCATCATTCAATCTTCCTTTGAAATTTTGGATTGATTATGACATTATTTTTGAAATAAATTACAAGTACTGTCTCCTAACCTATCGTTAGGGAAAGTCAAGGAACTACGAGGTCTAGTTCCAATTTTTTTTAAACCCGACGCGTCCCCGGAAGTACCACCTACCCATGGATTTCAAAAGAAATTATGTGCATTTATATGTGAATGTTTATGTGCCTACGTGTGAAGTAAATCTTTTAAATCATTTTTTTCAAAATACATAACTTTTTTAGACCGACCTCAAATCAAAATTGTTTCTATGGTGGAGGAGCACGATCAACAATATCGTGGCATCATCCCTATAAAGAAACAAACATTTTTTTCAAATAAAAAAATCATACTCAAAACTTGTCAATTTTCAAACTTTACTTTTGCACATACTAATTGCTTAATTTTTGCCAAATTCGTCTTATAACATAGTCTCGTATGCTTAAATAAAAATAAAATTTGATTGTTTATTTATTGCTATCATCTAGCCTTGCATGTTTAAATAAATAAAATAGTATAATTGTTTTATATTTGTTATCACTTGGCAAGATTAAATAAGTTAATAAATGAAGTGACTTTAATTGCTAATTGTAACCCCCACATAGATTGCATGAGATACGGCCGGGACCCATACTTGTGGACCTCGAGGGATGCCTAACACCTTCCCCTCGAGGTAATTTGAACCCTTACCCTAATCTCTGGCTCGTTGACCTTAGTTAGACTTAGTTAGGTCAGATAGGTGCCCTAACGCGCCTTAATTCGTTAGGTGGTGACTCCAAACTCAAAATCCCAAAAGAGTTGTTAGGTCGTGCATAAAACCCGTTTTCTGCGAAAATGGGGCGCGACAGAATGGCGACTCTGCTGGGGATATTAGGTTCTTACCATTACGTGTTAATTGCTTATTTATGTGGGGTTTACTTTATTTTTGTCATTTCACTACTTGTTAGGTGCTTACCATGTTTAGCTTATTTTGTTGCCTTATTTATTGTCTCCTTTCCATGTTCCTCCCTTTCCATTTTCCTTAATTGTTTATTATCATGTTTCACCTCTTCCCTTCCCCTTATTTGTTTACATGTTTAGTCTCGTATCCTCTCGCTTTAATTGCGTAGTTTTCATATCTTTATATGTTTACTTTCCTTTATTCATGCTTATTTATTTATTGTTTATAAACTGCCTATATGTTACCGTTTTCCAATTTAAATGCTAAATGTTTACTGCTTTGATAATTGGCATCCCGCTCATACTTTCCCCAATTGGGACCCTCTTCCTTTTTCTTATTTTGTTCTCATGATGTTGTGCCTTTGCACCTCTCACAACTACTCCAATCTTATTCAAATATCCATTATAGAGAGTCGGCATATGCGTGGACGTAGTGGATAGTTTTACTACCGCAAAGCCACGAGCCTCTCGCATAGAATCCTTTCAAGTCCGTGTCAAGCCAACTCTTAGAAGTCCTGGTTAAGTCATACATGCTGCATAAGCCCTAGGAGGTTTGACCCTTGGTGTCAATCCATGTAATTAGTAGCCACCCTCTCGTCTAAAGGGCCCCAACACCCTTAGACAAATTGCATATTTATGTGTCAACCTGATCATAATAATTAAATCAAGCCAACGTTGTCAAAATGGAGTTTAGAAGTCGTTTGTTACTTTATTTGCAGAGTCATGGCTCACCCTCATTTTCCCAACACAGAAATGGTGGTCAAAGTTAATCCAATTTTGAAGATGGTTTTGGCGATGAAAAAGAGAGAAGATGGGCTCGCAACCTCCTCAACACCGACTATGACATTACCCCAGAAATAAGGAAGCAGATTGTGCCTAACATTGGAGAACAACATAATTGAAGTTTTTTTTATTATTCTTTTTATTCCCCATGTGTTATCCCTAGCCCTTTAGTTATCTCTGGATTGATGTAATAAATAGAAATTATTTCAATAATTGAAAGTCGTTATTGTCTAACTCTAAACTCCAAATTGACAAATAAGGTTTGAATTAGTTATTATGCATTACTTATGTGTCGCTTAGGCCTACCTCTGGCTCAACGAGGCTCTTTTGCATTTAGGTCGTTTATCTAAATAACGTGTTTGATATCTCAATTTATGCAATGTTCTAACTTAGGTTTTATTTTGCTTTTATTTATTTTACCCTTTCCCAATGGTTGATCTGTAGACCATGGTTTATCACACGCGATCAAAGGTCATTTCCTCCTCTTCTGACTGAGAATTGCAAAGGAAAAAGTGAAAGGGACTAATGCTAAGGTTATGTGCAAAACTATTGAAAAAGTGTCTTTCAGACAAGTTGGTATCAAACCTTGAGCAGAAAAAAAAAGAAGTTAGAAGAAGAGTTGTTGGACATGCGTGAGTGGGCAAAGTTTTTACTCTCTGCCAACCCAACTTTGGAGACGAACATTCACTCTCCAAAATAATCTTCCTCCGGATTACTCTACCTCTCAAAGTCAACCAAGCTCCATTCAAATGCTTCTAAAAACATTGACTTTCCAAATCACCCATATCCTCCGCAAACACCATGCATATGCTCCTAAACCTCAACATCTTACTTTACACCCGCACTATCCCACTATGCAAGCTCATCAATACGAAACACCTCTGCACCAAGTTCCTTGGCATCATGCACCTCTCATGCCATTTCCAAACCCTCCATATCAAATGTCTCTGTACCAAAGTCCTCCTATGCCATATCTTTTGGGAACTACGTCAGACCTGATTCCCGTTTAAGAGGGATACGTAGGCGCTCCTATGGGGTTCGGTCTTACCATAACAAAAACTTTCATCTTCCCTTCTATTGATAACTGGGGCAGAATTTTTGAGATGATCTCAAAAATCCATCAATCTTTCTTCTTGCACATCTCCATACTGGGGCAGAATTTTTGAGTAAACTCAAAAATTCCATCAAAAACATTTATTCTCAACAACTGGGGCAGAATTTTGAGAGGATCTCAAAAATGCTGAAAATCAAGACTGGTAGAAATTCTTAAGAGAATCTCGAAAAATCCAACAGTCGAGCTACAACTACAACAGATCAAAATAACAGAAGTTCTACACTGGGGCAGAAATTTTGAGAAAATCTCAAAATTTTTGACAATACTCCGAAGAGCATTCTATCAGACACCAAAGAAGCACACTGTGCCAAATCATGGATACAGATCAACCTCCCCTTCAAACTAACTATTTTTCTTTGAATGTAAAAAATACAGGTACATATACAAAGGCAGTTTCAACAATCAACATACCACTTTTGAGCCTGACAAATGACACTCGACCCTTCCAACAAGGAGAATGTCGAAGCTACTACATACCCTCATCATTCAATTATGAAGTTGCACTATGCCTGAGATCTAGGTTTGCATGACAACATTATGCCCGAGATCGCACTATGCTCGAGAGATGCATCATAGCATGTGCCCGATAATGCATGTACCCGAAAATGCATCATTGCATTATGCCCGAGAAAATGCATCATTGCATTGTGCCCGAAGAAATGCATCATTGCATTGTGCCCGAAGATATGCATCATTGCATGTGCCCGATAATGCATGTGCCCGAAGAAATACATCATTGCATGTGCCTGATAATGCATCATTGCATGTGCCCGACAATTCATGTGCCCGAAAAAATGCATCATTGCATTGCGCCCGAAGAAGAAATGCATCATTGCATTGTGCCCGAAGAAATCCATTATTGCATGTGCTCAATACTGCATGTGCCCGAGGAAATACATCATCGCATATGCCCAATATTGACTTATGCTCGAAGAACCGCATTATTGCATGCGCTCAATATTTTATGTTCCGAAGAAATGCATCATTGCATGTGCTTGATATTTCATGTGCCCGAGGAAATACATCATCGCATATGCCCAATATTGACTTATGCTCGAAGAATTGCATCATTGCATGTGCCCGATATTACATTATGCCCGAAGAAGTGCATCATTGCATTGTGCTCGATATTGCATGTGCCCGAAGAAATGCATCATTGTATGTGCTCGATATTGCATGTGCCCGAAGAAATGCATCATCGCATTGTGCCCGAGACTGCATTGTGCCCGAAGTTTGCATAAGCTCAAGACTGCATCGTGCTCGAAGTTTACATACGCCCGAATCAAATCAAGTCACAAGAGTATCAACAGATGTCAAAAAACAGATACGCTCTCTTTACTCATTATTTATATTCCAAAGGCGTCATCCTCCAAAGGCGTCATCTTTCATGGCCTGCGGACTTCATGTCATGGCCTGAGGACTTATTTTATGCTTACCATGTCCCTAAGGTATCATAGTCTAAAGGCATCATCCTCATGGCCTGCGGACATCATATCATGGCCTAAGGGTTTAATTTCTGTCTATCATAATCCGAAGGTGTCATAGTCTAAAGGCATCATTTTCATGGCCTACAGACAACATTTTCATGACCTGAGGATACACTTTGCATATCATTGCCCTAGACATCATAGCCTAAGACGTCATTTTGCATGGTCTTAAGGCAAACATTCATGGTCAACATGGGAAATTGCATCATGTTTACATTTACCATTTATTTTGATGTGCATGTTCTAATTACTCTATTTAAGTTTTATTACAAGTTACAGATGTGCAGATTACAGACAAAGTCGCCTTTTGAACAGCTATTCCCTTGCTTACAAACAAAGGCTCTGACAATTTCTTGGCTACTCGCATTATCATTTCGCTACTCATCAATTGCTCAGCTACCATGAAGATATCTTCGGATTCAACTCGCCACTGTGACCTACTGTCTCTTCATCTAGGCTAGTCCGCCTTAAAAGGACATTTAGATGCGTTCAATCCTTCAAGAAGTTAAAGACTATCAAGGCTTGCACTACGTCTCAAACAGATATGATCGATCGCCCTTGATTACAATTATCATGCTATCATCTATCACAACGAAGACCCTATCATTTCTTCGATTTTCATACTCCAAACCCTTGCTCAAATGCCAAGATCCTCACTCTATCATGCTGCTTCTCTATCACGCTCTTCTAGCCTCTCAATCTCTCTTTTCTTGCTACTCTATTCTTATCCATTCAAGCCGATATCGTGCATTTCAAATACCTTACCGCTCTTTCATTTTTAAGAGTTTCATTTGCTCTTGAATCTAGAACTACACACGACCTGATTCTCGTATAACCAGAGATATGTAGGCGACTTAAAACCAAAGTCTCGGTCGTACCCTTTTTCAACTTTATATCGTCTCAATTGATCCAACTGACATCTCTCGTCGGTCGGACAAAATCGGCTACTAAGTCAACGTTGGTTGCCTGACAATTCATTCTTCATTCTCAATCAACCAAGGGGCAGCTGTTGACACCCAATTTTGACCGACCTTTGAACATTTTTAGAAATACTATTTGATTAAATACGTATTTTAAATTTTCGAATTTTTAGTCGACTTTGCTTGAAAATTATATATTTTAGTATGTTCTACTTTATAAAATTATCGTAGATATTATTATAATATTTTAAAATTATTAATGAATTTCAAATGTTTTAAAATTTAAATGATTTTGTCAATTAAAATGTTTTGGCTCTTAAAATAAGAATAAGTTTAATTGATTTATTTTTTTTCTTATTTTTAAATTCACTAATTTATTCTTACTTGTTTTATTTGGTAATGGAATATATTAAAATATTTTCTAATTTGGATATCCTTTAAAATAAGGAAAATTGTATTATAATTGATTCCTTGAAATATTTATTTCCCTTATTTGTTCCCCCTCCTCTACTATATAAAGAGACTCATTTTATTCATTCAGACACTCATTCACTCTCAACCACAAATTCTCTCATCACTCTCCCTTCTCTCATTGCTCTCTTGCTACTTTAACAACATTAATATTTCGGTAATTATTCAAGGGTTCTTCTTTACTATTTTCCTACTTTGTTCAAGTAAAAGGTGAATCAATTTGTTTTGCTTAACAGGTTAGTATTCTTAACATTTATACTATCTTCACATTCACATATTTGGTGTAAACCATTGTCTTGTTTTTTTTTTATGTAGAATTCGTCATTAAATAATTGCATTGTCTCACCTTGACTAATAAGTGTGATTACTTGTGTAGTTATTTGATTACTTTGACAGCTTTCATACTTGAAGTTCAAGTTGAAGATTAACTGAAGAAGGATTTATTTATTTGTTTGAATGTATATGTATATCTATATATATTTTTTTTATTTATTCGAATGTTGTAACAATTGTAACCCTAAAGATCATATAATAAATTTATTTGGGGGTCGTCTAGGGGAGGGGGATTTATATGCTTATTTGTTCGTTATAATTTTTTAGAAATCATGCCTATAGGTTTGTCTTTAACCACCTAGATTTAATGTTTATAGGTATTATAATCTAATCAATTTTCAATTTGCTTGACGCTTTTGTTAATAAGTCTTAAAAAATAATAACTAGATTTCGTTAATTTTTTTTAATGTTAAAATAAAAATCATAATAATTTAGTGGATGATTAGGTGTTTTTAACAATGTTATATTTTAGCATCATCTTGTCATATAAAAACCATGTCTAAAGTTTGATTTTGTTCATAACATTTAAATTTACAAAATTATGCATATATGTGTTACTTTTTGACACACCTAGAAATCATGTCTATAGGCTTGTAAATAAACTCTTAACATATCCATAAAAATGAAGATTTCTGCATTCCTTGCAATATGTTATTTTCTTAAGATTTTAATGATACTAAAATCATTTCATGCATTTAACAAATTATTTGGCTTTAAATATATTTCGTCTTAAAACCTTTGCATTTAATAATTTACCACCTTAATGTTCTATTAGCTTTTAGTACTTACAAAGTTTTGCAACATATTTTTCTTAAAAAGTCATCATTCAATCTTCCTTTGAAATTTTGGATTGATTATGACATATTTTTGAAATAAATTACAAGTACTGTCTCCTAACCTATCGTTGTTAGCGGGAAAGTCAAAGGAACTACGAGGTCTAGTTCCAATTTTTTTTAAACCCGACGCGTCCCCGGAAGTACCACCTACCCATGGATTTCAAAAGAAATTATGTGCATTTATATGTGAATGTTTATGTGCCTACGTGTGAAGTAAATCTTTTAAATCATTTTTTTCAAAATACATAACTTTTTTAGACCGACCTCAAATCAAAATTGTTTCTATGGTGGAGGAGCACGATCAACAATATCGTGGCATCATCCCTATAAAGAAACAAACATTTTTTTCAAATAAAAAAATTCATACTCAAAACTTGTCAATTTTCAAACTTTACTTTTGCACATACTAATTGCTTAATTTTTGCCAAATTCGTCTTATAACATAGTCTCGTATGCTTAAATAAAAATAAAATTTGATTGTTTATTTATTGCTATCATCTAGCCTTGCATGTTTAAATAAATAAAATAGTATTAATTGTTTTATATTTGTTATCACTTGGCAAGATTAAATAAGTTAATAAATGAAGTGACTTTAATTGCTAATTGTAACCCCCACATAGATTGCATGAGATACGGCCGGGACCCATACTTGTGGACCTCGAGGGATGCCTAACACCTTCCCCTCGAGGTAATTTGAACCCTTACCCTAATCTCTGGCTCGTTGACCTTAGTTAGACTTAGTTAGGTCAGATAGGTGCCCTAACGCGCCTTAATTCGTTAGGTGGTGACTCCAAACTCAAAATCCCAAAAGAGTTGTTAGGTCGTGCATAAAACCCGTTTTCTGCGAAAATGGGGCGCGACAGAATGGCGACTCTGCTGGGGATATTAGGTTCTTACCATTACGTGTTAATTGCTTATTTATGTGGGGTTTACTTTATTTTTGTCATTTCACTACTTGTTAGGTGCTTACCATGTTTAGCTTATTTTGTTGCCTTATTTATTGTCTCCTTTCCATGTTCCTCCCTTTCCATTTTCCTTAATTGTTTATTATCATGTTTCACCTCTTCCCTTTCCCCTTATTTGTTTACATGTTTAGTCTCGTATCCTCTCGCTTTAATTGCGTAGTTTTCATATCTTTATATGTTTACTTTCCTTTATTCATGCTTATTTATTTATTGTTTATAAACTGCCTATATGTTACCGTTTTCCAATTTAAATGCTAAATGTTTACTGCTTTGATAATTGGCATCCCGCTCATACTTTCCCCAATTGGGACCCTCTTCCTTTTTCTTATTTTGTTCTCATGATGTTGTGCCTTTGCACCTCTCACAACTACTCCAATCTTATTCAAATATCCATTATAGAGAGTCGGCATATGCGTGGACGTAGTGGATAGTTTTACTACCGCAAAGCCACGAGCCTCTCGCATAGAATCCTTTCAAGTCCGTGTCAAGCCAACTCTTAGAAGTCCTGGTTAAGTCATACATGCTGCATAAGCCCTAGGAGGTTTGACCCTTGGTGTCAATCCATGTAATTAGTAGCCACCCTCTCGTCTAAAGGGCCCCAACACCCTTAGACAAATTGCATATTTATGTGTCAACCTGATCATAATAATTAAATCAAGCCAACGTTGTCAAAATGGAGTTTAGAAGTCGTTTGTTACTTTATTTGCAGAGTCATGGCTCACCCTCATTTTCCCAACACAGAAATGGTGGTCAAAGTTAATCCAATTTTGAAGATGTTTTGGCGATGAAAAAGAGAGAAGATGGGCTCGCAACCTCCTCAACACCGACTATGACATTACCCCAGAAATAAGGAAGAGCAGATTGTGCCTAACATTGGAGAACAACATAATTGAAGTTTTTTTTATTATTCTTTTTATTCCCCATGTGTTATCCCTAGCCCTTTAGTTATCTCTGGATTGATGTAATAAATAGAAATTATTTCAATAATTGAAAGTCGTTTTATTGTCTAACTCTAAACTCCAAATTGACAAATAAGGTTTGAATTAGTTATTATGCATTACTTATGTGTCGCTTAGGCCTACCTCTGGCTCAACGAGGCTCTTTTGCATTTAGGTCGTTTATCTTAAATAACGTGTTTGATATCTCAATTTATGCAATGTTCTAACTTAGGTTTTATTTTGCTTTTATTTATTTTACCCTTTCCCAATGGTTGATCTGTAGACCATGGTTTATCACACGCGATCAAAGGTCATTTCCTCCTCTTCTGACTGAGAATTGCAAAGGAAAAAGTGAAAGGGACTAATGCTAAGGTTATGTGCAAAACTATTGAAAAAGTGTCTTTCAGACAAGTTGGTATCAAACCTTGAGCAGAAAAAAAAAGAGAGTTAGAAGAAGAGTTGTTGGACATGCGTGAGTGGGCAAAGTTTTTACTCTCTGCCAACCCAACTTTGGAGACGAACATTCACTCTCCAAAATAATCTTCCTCCGGATTACTCTACCTCTCAAAGTCAACCAAGCTCCATTCAAATGCTTCTAAAAACATTGACTTTCCAAATCACCCATATCCTCCGCAAACACCATGCATATGCTCCTAAACCTCAAACATCTACTTTACACCCGCACTATCCCACTATGCAAGCTCATCAATACGAAACACCTCTGCACCAAGTTCCTTGGCATCATGCACCTCTCATGCCATTTCCAAACCCTCCATATCAAATGTCTCTGTACCAAAGTCCTCCTATGCCATATCTTTTGGGAACTACGTCAGACCTGATTCCCGTTTAAGAGGGATACGTAGGCGCTCCTATGGGGTTCGGTCTTACCATAACAAAAACTTTCATCTTCCCTTCTATTGATAACTGGGGCAGAATTTTTGAGATGATCTCAAAAATTCCATCAATCTTTCTTCTTGCACATCTCCATACTGGGGCAGAATTTTTGAGTAAACTCAAAAATTCCATCAAAAACATTTATTCTCAACAACTGGGGCAGAATTTTGAGAGGATCTCAAAAATGCTGAAAATCAAGACTGGTAGAAATTCTTAAGAGAATCTCGAAAAATCCAACAGTCGAGCTACAACTACAACAGATCAAAATAACAGAAGTTCTACACTGGGGCAGAAATTTTGAGAAAATCTCAAAATTTTTGACAATACTCCGAAGAGCATTCTATCAGACACCAAAGAAGCACACTGTGCCAAATCATGGATACAGATCAACCTCCCCTTCAAACTAACTATTTTTCTTTGAATGTAAAAAATACAGGTACATATACAAAGGCAGTTTCAACAATCAACATACCACTTTTGAGCCTGACAAATGACACTCGACCCTTCCAACAAGGAGAATGTCGAAGCTACTACATACCCTCATCATTCAATTATGAAGTTGCACTATGCCTGAGATCTAGGTTTGCATGACAACATTATGCCCGAGATCGCACTATGCTCGAGAGATGCATCATAGCATGTGCCCGATAATGCATGTACCCGAAAATGCATCATTGCATTATGCCCGAGAAAATGCATCATTGCATTGTGCCCGAAGAAATGCATCATTGCATTGTGCCCGAAGATATGCATCATTGCATGTGCCCGATAATGCATGTGCCCGAAGAAATACATCATTGCATGTGCCTGATAATGCATCATTGCATGTGCCCGACAATTCATGTGCCCGAAAAAATGCATCATTGCATTGCGCCCGAAGAAATGCATCATTGCATTGTGCCCGAAGAAATCCATTATTGCATGTGCTCAATACTGCATGTGCCCGAGGAAATACATCATCGCATATGCCCAATATTGACTTATGCTCGAAGAACCGCATTATTGCATGCGCTCAATATTTTATGTTCCGAAGAAATGCATCATTGCATGTGCTTGATATTTCATGTGCCCGAGGAAATACATCATCGCATATGCCCAATATTGACTTATGCTCGAAGAATTGCATCATTGCATGTGCCCGATATTACATTATGCCCGAAGAAGTGCATCATTGCATTGTGCTCGATATTGCATGTGCCCGAAGAAATGCATCATTGTATGTGCTCGATATTGCATGTGCCCGAAGAAATGCATCATCGCATTGTGCCCGAGACTGCATTGTGCCCGAAGTTTGCATAAGCTCAAGACTGCATCGTGCTCGAAGTTTACATACGCCCGAATCAAATCAAGTCACAAGAGTATCAACAGATGTCAAAAAACAGATACGCTCTCTTTACTCATTATTATATTCCAAAGGCGTCATCCTCCAAAGGCGTCATCTTTCATGGCCTGCGGACTTCATGTCATGGCCTGAGGACTTATTTTATGCTTACCATGTCCCTAAGGTATCATAGTCTAAAGGCATCATCCTCATGGCCTGCGGACATCATATCATGGCCTAAGGGTTTAATTTCTGTCTATCATAATCCGAAGGTGTCATAGTCTAAAGGCATCATTTTCATGGCCTACAGACAACATTTTCATGACCTGAGGATACACTTTGCATATCATTGCCCTAGACATCATAGCCTAAGACGTCATTTTGCATGGTCTTAAGGCAAACATTCATGGTCAACATGGGAAATTGCATCATGTTTACATTTACCATTTATTTTGATGTGCATGTTCTAATTACTCTATTTAAGTTTTATTACAAGTTACAGATGTGCAGATTACAGACAAAGTCGCCTTTTGAACAGCTATTCCCTTGCTTACAAACAAAGGCTCTGACAATTTCTTGGCTACTCGCATTATCATTTCGCTACTCATCAATTGCTCAGCTACCATGAAGATATCTTCGGATTCAACTCGCCACTGTGACCTACTGTCTCTTCATCTAGGCTAGTCCGCCTTAAAAGGACATTTAGATGCGTTCAATCCTTCAAGAAGTTAAAGACTATCAAGGCTTGCACTACGTCTCAAACAGATATGATCGATCGCCCTTGATTACAATTATCATGCTATCATCTATCACAACGAAGACCCTATCATTTCTTCGATTTTCATACTCCAAACCCTTGCTCAAATGCCAAGATCCTCACTCTATCATGCTGCTTCTCTATCACGCTCTTCTAGCCTCTCAATCTCTCTTTTCTTGCTACTCTATTCTTATCCATTCAAGCCGATATCGTGCATTTCAAATACCTTACCGCTCTTTCATTTTTAAGAGTTTCATTTGCTCTTGAATCTAGAACTACACACGACCTGATTCTCGTATAACCAGAGATATGTAGGCGACTTAAAACCAAAGTCTCGGTCGTACCCTTTTTCAACTTTATATCGTCTCAATTGATCCAACTGACATCTCTCGTCGGTCGGACAAAATCGGCTACTAAGTCAACGTTGGTTGCCTGACAATTCATTCTTCATTCTCAATCAACCAAGGGGCAGCTGTTGACACCCAATTTTGACCGACCTTTGAACATTTTTAGAAATACTATTTGATTAAATACGTATTTTAAATTTTCGAATTTTTAGTCGACTTTGCTTGAAAATTATATATTTTAGTATGTTCTACTTTATAAAATTATCGTAGATATTATTATATAATATTTTAAAATTATTAATGAATTTCAAATGTTTTAAAATTAAATGATTTTGTCAATTAAAATGTTTTGGCTCTTAAAATAAGAATAAGTTTAATTGATTTATTTTTTTTCTTATTTTTAAATTCACTAATTTATTCTTACTTGTTTATATTTGGTAATGGAATATATTAAAATATTTTCTAATTTGGATATCCTTTAAAATAAGGAAAATTGTATTATAATTGATTCCTTGAAATATTTATTTCCCTTATTTGTTCCCCCTCCTCTACTATATAAAGAGACTCATTTTATTCATTCAGACACTCATTCACTCTCAACCACAAATTCTCTCATCACTCTCCCTTCTCTCATTGCTCTCTTGCTACTTTAACAACATTAATATTTCGGTAATTATTCAAGGGTCTTCTTTACTATTTTCCTACTTTGTTCAAGTAAAAGGTGAATCAATTTGTTTTGCTTAACAGGTTAGTATTCTTAACATTTATACTATCTTCACATTCACATATTGTGTAAACCATTGTCTGTTTTTTTTTTTATGTAGAATTCGTCATTAAATAATTGCATTGTCTCACCTTGACTAATAAGTGTGATTACTTGTGTAGTTATTTGATTACTTTGACAGCTTTCATACTTGAAGTTCAAGTTGAAGATTAACTGAAGAAGGATTTATTTATTTGTTTGAATGTATATGTATATCTATATATATTTTTTTTATTTATTCGAATGTTGTAACAATTGTAACCCTAAAGATCATATAATAAATTTATTTGGGGGTCGTCTAGGGGAGGGGGATTTATATGCTTATTTGTTCGTTATAATTTTTTAGAAATCATGCCTATAGGTTTGTCTTTAACCACCTAGATTTAATGTTTATAGGTATTATAATCTAATCAATTTTCAATTTGCTTGACGCTTTTGTTAATAAGTCTTAAAAAATAATAACTAGATTTCGTTAATTTTTTTTTAATGTTAAAATAAAAATCATAATAATTTAGTGGATGATTAGGTGTTTTTAACAATGTTATAATTTTAGCATCATCTTGTCATATAAAAACCATGTCTAAAGTTTGATTTTGTTCATAACATTTAAATTTACAAAATTATGCATATATGTGTTACTTTTTGACACACCTAGAAATCATGTCTATAGGCTTGTAAATAAACTCTTAACATATCCATAAAAATGAAGATTTCTGCATTCCTTGCAATATGTTATTTTCTTAAGATTTTAATGATACTAAAATCATTTCATGCATTTAACAAATTATTTGGCTTTAAATATATTTCGTCTTAAAACCTTTGCATTTAATAAATTTACCACCTTAATGTTCTATTAGCTTTTAGTACTTACAAAGTTTTGCAACATATTTTTCTTAAAAAGTCATCATTCAATCTTCCTTTGAAATTTTGGATTGATTATGACATTATTTTTGAAATAAATTACAAGTACTGTCTCCTAACCTATCGTTAGCGGGAAAGTCAAAGGAACTACGAGGTCTAGTTCCAATTTTTTTTAAACCCGACGCGTCCCCGGAAGTACCACCTACCCATGGATTTCAAAAGAAATTATGTGCATTTATATGTGAATGTTTATGTGCCTACGTGTGAAGTAAATCTTTTAAATCATTTTTTTCAAAATACATAACTTTTTTAGACCGACCTCAAATCAAAATTGTTTCTATGGTGGAGGAGCACGATCAACAATATCGTGGCATCATCCCTATAAAGAAACAAACATTTTTTTCAAATAAAAAAATTCATACTCAAAACTTGTCAATTTTCAAACTTTACTTTTGCACATACTAATTGCTTAATTTTTGCCAAATTCGTCTTATAACATAGTCTCGTATGCTTAAATAAAAATAAAATTTGATTGTTTATTTATTGCTATCATCTAGCCTTGCATGTTTAAATAAATAAAATAGTATTAATTGTTTTATATTTGTTATCACTTGGCAAGATTAAATAAGTTAATAAATGAAGTGACTTTAATTGCTAATTGTAACCCCCACATAGATTGCATGAGATACGGCCGGGACCCATACTTGTGGACCTCGAGGGATGCCTAACACCTTCCCCTCGAGGTAATTTGAACCCTTACCCTAATCTCTGGCTCGTTGACCTTAGTTAGACTTAGTTAGGTCAGATAGGTGCCCTAACGCGCCTTAATTCGTTAGGTGGCGACTCCAAACTCAAAATCCCAAAAGAGTTGTTAGGTCGTGCATAAAACCCGTTTTCTGCGAAAATGGGGCGCGACAATCATACACACTTTATATGTCAGATCTCAGACAATCCCCAAAAAAGTCCACCGTTCAACAATGTGTGTAACTCATTTCTCTAAACGCACAAATTAAACAACTTACAATTACATTTGATTTTCAGAAATTAAGATCTTTTAAATTATTTTTCACGTATATACTAAATATATTACTCACTCTATTTCATTCTAATAACCATTGTACACCATTGTCTTGTCATGTCAAATCCAACAGGTTGATAAGGACAAATCATTTCTTCTACCAGTAAAACTGATCGGCATGACAATCACACAAAAAAATATTTTCAACAACACATGTAAAAACTTACATAATCATGAATATTGTAGATACATGAGTAGTTTGTACAACGTGGACAGATTTGCATACATAAATATTGCATGTTATTTCTAAATGTAACAAAAATTGTTCATCTTATATAGAAAAGTCAATTACGAAGCGCATTGAAAAAAGTGGATAAATATATATTAGCAATCCAAACAATAGTACATCTGAAAGATGAACATCCATGTTTTAAAAAAGTAACCTAAAATTAATTAGCTATTTAGAGCATGATCTGAAGAGTCTGAAGTTGGAGGTACACTGGAAAAATCTCATTCGTATCTTACATGACTACAACATTCAATAACTTTATGAAGTTAGATTCTTAACATATATATCTCCCCATACAACTTATCTTTATCATATCTGCACATGTTAAAATCGTCCCATAATGCATTTATTTTGATGCAAAAAGATTGGAACATGAACCTTCAACATTCTATTTTGTGAGCGGATATATCAAATTGACAACCACTGAAGCTCCAACAAAACTATACGAAATGTTTGTCGCATCTACTGCAGACGTCGTAGAGTTTCGCAAAAATATTCGTACATATAATAGCATCTTTGATTTTACATCTTTTGTTGTTAACCTGGATAAGAAACTGACATCTGCAAGAAATGAGTGTACACGTTCAAGGCACAAGGTCAAACTTATCACGATCTATCGTCATCGGTGACGCGTGATAACAATCCATGTTACTTCAAACTATACTTCTTTGATACTGATAAGAGTTGACCTACATGTTATCAAAGTTGAATGAAGGATTCTTTTAAACCAAATTGCAAAAAATATCAAACATGTAATGGAGGAAAACTCATATGTACAAATATTTCACCAATTAAATGACCAACCAAGATTCCATAATTTCTGACTTTGTATTGCTGCAAATGCCTCTCTGGATCAACAAGTCTACAACACACGCTCGGTAAATCAAGCAGCAACAATTTGAATCGATGGAAACAATTCGAATATATCCTTTGACCGAGAAATAAATACTCGTGAGCATTCATGGTACAAACATAGTAAAAAACTATCTTTATTATTACGACCCTCTTCTTTGTTATTCCCAAAAGGTGAAGGTGAATGTCATGAAGGAATAAGAAGAAGAAAAAGACAACCTCATAGAAGTGGCCACTCCCAAACACTAACCAATGATATTTTAACATTCATATAAGATGATATAATATTAGCCAATAAGGATTAAGGTAAAACATATCACCTTTTTCCTTCTCATAATAAAAATTTATAACATTCTTCACAAGTTAGATACTGATAAAAAGAAATATACACGATATAAAATAATAATGACAACTCATAAAAGCTTTTTACCAAAAAAAGGTTGGTAAGGATAACGTATTAGTATTAGGAGTTGTGTCTAAAATAAAATTAACTAAAATTTAATAAAATACCACCAAATATTAATTACCTCACATCCTGATCTTTAAAGTGTTATACATAACTTGTGTGAATACTATCAACTTACATTACTTCTGTTTTTAGTTGTATGGTGTATTACACTTACACATTTAATTACAACCCAAAATATCACATTTTTATATGCATTTAAAAAGGCAATCACATATTTTTCCTCCCCTTAAATATTAAGTACACTATTTTCATGTTCATGTATCATAATGCTACTACCCGTAATGTACAAAATACAATTATCATACAATACAATTTTGTATTATACCAATTCGGTAACCAACATAAAATAAAAATAGATATTAATATGATTTCTAACACTTATAGGAATCCGCCACGAGACTATCGTACATAGCACTATCAAGAGGGATATATATGTCCACAACAAAAGTACATGTCCTAATAGAGCAATCCAAACGTCAGTACACAAAGAAAATTGCCTATAAGGAAGTTTAGGTACAATAACCTCATATACATACATGACCATTGTAACACAGATAATTAACTCTTTAGAGATCATATATACTAACGACATTACATTTCTTCAAATCTCATGCTTAGAAGACACAGACGCACCAATGCAAAAATAATGGGTTCTTCATCGTCCCATACTCTTCAGTGAGTTAATATCATATTCATAATAGTTCTTTCAGTACTTCAATCCTCTCACATAGATAGTGACATTTCACGCAACATTGTGCACACTAAACCGTGAGCAAGAAGAAGAAGACGAACACTCCATACTTTATTATACTGTGTCTTTTATTATTTCTTTATGGTTTATTGTTTAAGTTTCTTCTTTCTTAATATTGTATTGCATTCTCATGTTTTAATATTATTAGTATTTATAATTTACAGACGTTTCATGTTTGTGTTTTGACACTTCATATTAACTTTATGTTGTCATTCCTACTTATTATCAAATGCATAAATTAAATCTTTTTTCCTATAGGAGATCAATAATAGATCATGCACTCATTAAAAGACTAATTAACACAATGTACACTTCTACTACATTAATAATAATGCACCCAATCATAACAACACATTTACAAATGTCTTTCCACAGAGCATGATACAATTTAACATGGCTCACACGTACAGCTCACGTGTCCATGACTAGTTGACAAAAATAAGATTAACTAATAAATAATTATTTTTATCTCATTACATAGGTATTCTTGTATTGCATAAATTTGTGGTAAAATAAATATAACTTTTTGAATATATTACAATTAATAACATATTATATAAAATAAAGTCTACTCATAAAATAATAAAAATAATAATTTCTTCACATAACTCTGCTTGAGTAAGAATCTTCTTACTTTAAGATTCTTTAGCCATCAATGGCCTTTGAAAAAGCATGGTATAAATCCTTGAAATTTATAAACTAAACCTAATAAGGAAAGATAAAGATTGATCAATACCATAAGTAAGAAAATTTATGAATACCAAGAACTCAGAGTCCAAGAATACAATATTAGCTAGTGGCTTCATTTGTAGTCAATTCGATAATTTTGGATTTTATGATGAATATCCTTAGCTAAAACTTGAGGCTTCTTCTAAATTTTCTCTCATTCACTTCTGAATCTTCTCATCTTCTTTGATTATTTTGAGCAATTCAATCTCTATATATAGATACATATGTAAAGTATCAAGTATCGTAAATACAAACTATATCAAAGTAAATCATAGAATATGTTAGATCATAGATGTATCCGACTTCTCTTTTTTTCTGAAATTTTACTTCTTGAGAAATCCAAACATCGTATCATAGATGTAGATATAAAATAACATGTCTCATAAATATACAAAAAAAATCCTAATTGTAAGGCTCTTCTTTGCTTTTGAAATTCATCTTTTTTTAGAAATTCAAATAATATTTCATAGTATAGATGTAAAGCAGACTATATCATAATTTTAAATTGTATCAAATATATCAGACACTTTTAGTTATCATTACATATGTAAAAAAATAAACTATGTATCATGGATACAGATTGTATTGAAAAGTCTTAGACTGTGTTAAACTCTTCTTCGCTATAACATTCATCATCTTCCTAATTGTTTTTGAGAAATTTAAATTGTATCATAGATACATATATAAAGCAGCATGTATCATGCAAGGAAAAATCTCAAAATGTATCAGACTCTTCTTCACTTATGACATTTCTCTTCTTTGTTGTTCAACAGAAACAGAAATACAACATCGAAAATACAAATATGAAATAGTTTCTATCGTATATATTATATCACACTCTTTACTTCTGGATCTTCTCTTTTTTCTTCAATTTTTCTTGAGCAATTCAAACATTTATATCATATATACAAATATAAAGAATCATATATCTATGTAATGGAGTTTACATGTGCCTTGATGAGCAAATGACATGGTCATACAAATACTTTTGATGCTGACAAATATGAACCAAGTGCATATATGAATATCGATTGAATAGAATATAGATACAGCAGGAATAAAGGTATGTGTAATAATTTGCACAGTCCAAGTCAATAAAGGATAGCAGTACTCCGAGTAAATGACGATAAACAGAAATAATAAAAGGAGTTGAGACAAACAAGGAAAGGTAAAAAAAAGACAAATAAAGAAAGAAACAAATGAGACAAATAACAAAAAGGAAACACAATTTCCTTTTTTCATTGAAGTTGAAGAAGGCAAATGACGAATCAGAGATTCAATAAATGAGACAAGGAGGAAAAATAGATAATACATTATTTCTTTAAAAGCAAGGTCAAGATCCACTTACCATTCAAATCTATGTATATGACATCATATTTGGGGGAACTGATGCCTCACTTAGGGTTGAGTTTTCTAAGTTAATGAGTCATAAATTCGAGATGAGAATGATGGGTGAACTAACTTTCTTCCTAGGTTTCCAAATCAAGCAGTCTCCATCAGCAAAAGTACATCAAGGAATTACTAAAGAAATTTTAGATGCATTTGCCTAAGACGATCCATACCCCCATTGGTGCTACAATTAAGTTTGACAAGGATGAAACTGGTTCTCAAGTAAACGACACAAATATAGAGGAATGATTGGATCTCTTCTGTATCTAACAGCCCCTAGACACTATATAGTGTTAAGTACATCAAGGAATTACTAAAGAAATTTGAGATGTATTTGCCTAAGACGATCCATACCCCCATTGGTGCTACAACTAAGATTGACAAGGATGAAACTGGTTCTCAAGTAAACGACACAAAATATAGAGGAATGATTGGATCTCTTCTGTATCTAACTACCCCCAGACCCTATATAGTGTTAAGTACATCAAGGAATTACTAAAGAAATTTGAGATGCATTTGCCTAAGACAATCCATACCCCCATTGGTGCTACAACAAAGCTTGACAAGGATGAAAATAGTTCTCAAGTAAACGACACTAAATATAGAGGAATGATTGGATCTCTTTTGTATCTAACTACCCCAGACCCTATATAGTGTTAAGTGTTGGGCTATGTGCCAGGTTCAGTGATATCCCAAAGAATCTCCCCTAAAGGTTGTCAAAAGAATACTATGATATCTCAAAGGAACTGTGAACCTGGTGTTGTGGTATCCCTCGGGTGACTCCTTTGATCTAGTAGGTTTCGCTGATACTTACTATGCTGGCTACCTGGTTGATATAAAAAAACACATCTTGAATGCCACACTTTTTAGGACCTTGTCTTGTTTCATGGGAAACCAGAAAGCAAAACCCAGCACTTTCAACGGCTGAGGTTAACATTTTGTTGATGCTTCATTTTGCGCCCAATTATTATGGATCAAACAACAACTAGAAGATTTTGGAATCAAAGTGGGTTGAATCCCCATTATGTGTGAAAATACAAGTGTTGTCAACATGGCAAAGAGCCTGGTCCAACACAAAAGAACCAAATATATTGATGTCTGTCATCACTTTCTGAGGGATAATGTGGAGAAAGGGCACATAATCATGGCAATCTGTAGCACAGCGGACCAAGTTGCTGGTATTTTCATTAAGTCACTAGGAAGGAGGAAATTTCAAAGAAATCGATTAGCTTTAGGGCTAGCATTCCAGAACTAAACTTCCCCAAACCCTTCAAACAGGTATACACTATATCTCAAACTACTGAACATGGCATAACTTCGTAGCATTTAATTCTGTCTGAAAAAATTATATATGTCAAGCACCAGGTCCTTAGGTCCTTATTACGTCAGTTTCACCTAAACAGTATCGCCTTAGCGGAAAACTTGCATCATAGATAATCCATCAATCACCTCTTGATTTGACAACCGTCTCTTGAACGCCCCAGACTTAAAAATCAGAAAAGGTCCATCATTACAACTCCACTTCCAATTCTTCTTCATTCATCCTTCACCACTTTTACACAAACCCCAAAACTGCTTTCCACCATGGCCTTCGCATTCCATCTTGTTGATTATTCCGATGACGAGGAACCCCTCATCTCGCCCAAAAAAATCCCTCTCCAGATTCACCCAAGGCTTCCTCTCAGAGGGAAGGTGTCTCTGCCACTATTCCACCCCCATCGCCTCTTCAAAGACCCTATCAACAACACACACCACCACTGTGATCGTCGCCCTTCACCCCACAGCATGCCTCCAATGACCCTTTCACTCCCTCTCCGTCCTCAGACCACCTTAACAACCTCTCTCCTCCCTCCAAACCCGTCTTCTCTCTCCTGAACCACCCTAATATCCCAAATCACAAAACCCTAACCCTCCACCACAATCCTCCCCAAAGAACGTTGACTCCAACCCCTTTTCTCCTTCTGATGCTTCTTAAATATCCCCTCCTCCACTTAAGTGAACGGGTCTCTAGAGACCTCACAAGCATATCGTCATCAAAAAGATGGCTCTCCGCCATCCCCATACTAGGAGTTTGAGTCAAGCTCACCTCAAGATGTTGCTGACACAAGCAAGAAACTACGTCGCATCGGTAAGTCTCCCATTCATTCTCCCAAGACTCTGATTGTTCTTGATATCGATGATAAAGGTGCTGAATCTGTTCACTCCATCACCCCTCCCCCTTCCCAAACCCTTACTAAGAATGAGATTAAGTTTCTAGCCATGGGTAAGGAAGCATATTTTAAATCTAAAAATGTCCTAAGAGGTAGAATTATTCGTCCAGAAATTAGGATATCCATGCTATCAAAAAATTGCTTGACCTATTTGTGTCTCAAGGGTGGGTGGATTTGTTCTTGAAAACTGAGGAAATGGTATATGACAATAAGGTGATAGAGTTTTATATAACTTGACTCTGTTGGAAAATATTGTGGCTACTTTGCTAGTACATGGTGTAGAATTAGTCTTTGATTAGGTTCGTCTGGGTGAGATCTTTCAAATACACTCTACTGGTTTGGCCGAGTATAAATGGACGAAAGATGCCAATTGTGTGCTCACCTCAAAATTCTCGCAGGGGAGGGTCTCTATTCGTCCTAGGAAGGTTCTAAAGAGGAGATGTCACCTTTTCACAAACTACTGTTCCCATAAAGGCATACTACCTAGGGGTAGAGTGAACGACGCCACGAGGCATCTTTTAGGGATATGAGAATTGCCCATGCCTTAAAAAACATGGAACCTATTGACTGGCCCTCGTTGATGATCCGGCATATGGCCAGAGCTGGCGATCCCAAAAAACCTCACCAGTTGGCCTATGGTAATTAGTTGACTACTGTGTTCAGGGAGTTTGGCGTGCCTCTTAAGGAAGCCAGGGTTTTAAATAGGAATGACATGTTCACCAGGATTACTCTTGCTGAATGCAATCTTTTGATGTTGTGGACTAGGTTTTTGTTGCTCCTCCTCGTGTTGCTGGACCTTTTAATAGTCTTCTCAATGAGCTCAATATGGCCAGGGCTTAGAATGAGGTGTTAAGGGGTGAAGTTTTGTCTCGTTCAAACAAGGTTAGCTCGTCCATATGGGAAGTTTCACAGTTGAAGGACCTACTTATCCGACAACAACTTGACAACAATGCTTGTATGGATCACCTGCTAGCACATACTTCGTGTCCTTGCTTCTTCTTCCACCTATCAGAACCCTTCATTAGTAGCCTCTTAGCTCTTGTTTTTGTTCAGACATTATTGATGCTTGTGGTGTTTTGCTTTTCGTTCTGTAGCTTGATGTAGCCTCTTGAGCTAAACATCTAGTGCCTAATTGTTTTGGTTGATCCTCTGGATCCTAATGCTTTGGTCCAACTGTTTTTGCGGTTTGGATGGCTAATATCCTTCGACTATTGTCAATATGTGCTAATTTGTTCTTGTGTTGCTTTGAGTTTGTTATGTTTTCTTCGTACATTTTGTTCCTCTAGTCTTTCTGATGTGTCAAAAGGGGGAAGAATTGAGAAGGTATACAAGACACACATGTATGTATTTGCCATCATAAAGATGAGCAAATCACATGGTCATACAAATACTTTTGATGCTGAAAAATATGAACCGGGTGCATATATACATATGGATTAAAGAAAATAAAGATGCACCACGAATAAAGAAACGTGTTATAATTAGCACAATCCAAGTCAATAAAGGATAGCAGTACTCTGAGTCAAAGACGATAAACAGAAATAAATAAAAAGAGTCAGAACAAAGACAAATAAAGAAAGAAAAAAATAAGACAAATAAGGAAAAGGAAAACACAAAGTCCTTTCAGCATCGAAGTTGAAGAAGGCAAACAACGAATCAGAGTTTCTATAAAAGGAGCAAAAATGAGACAAGGAAGGTTGTCTTCACTAATCGAGAAAAGAGGAAAAGAGAGACGGTTATAGCAAAGGTCAAAGTAATTGAGAGATAGAAACGAAAGAATTCTAGAGTCAGAATTACTTTCGAATAGTTGAGTCACATTGATCAGTCTTTCGATCAGTGTTTGTGAGAGTCTTGAGTGTGTGTGAGTATTGTAAGCGAGAAGTGGGTTTAACTTCTTGCTAAGGGTTAGAGAAATTGAGAGTTCTTGTAACCAAGAAGCAAGTTTGACTTCTTGGAGAGCTGAGAGTATTTTCGATTATAGTTAATCGAAAGGGTAGACATTTAGAGTTAGGTTCATCGATCTACTGAGTTATAATTGTTAAATAAATATAAAAGTCTCTGGTTTTTCTCTTCTTTGAGCTAGGAAGGTTTCCACGATATATTGGTGATATTGTCGTTAACATAAGTATCTTGTGTGTATCATTCAAGAACCCGGTTCTTGAATACTGGGTAAGGTTTCTTCATGCCTGATACAAAAATGTATAGAGGGAGAGGAACAAGAAAAGGTAGATACACAGATACAAAAAAGGAGAGAGCGAGAGAAGGATATATACACAGAGGGAGAGGAACTATATACACAAGTGCACAAAGGGAGAGGGACGAGAAAAGAAAAGAGACAAGCAAGAAAGGGAGGAGAGGAAGTGTCCTAGGTTTAGTAAATATGAGAAGTATCAATGAGTTTTGTTATAAGGCCCCTAAATATTGATGTGTGTGAAATTTCATCAATATTTGAATAAAAAATTTCATATAATAATAAGGACAAGGTTGCTTTTGCCACCTCTAGCAATTGCTACCACATGGGACCTTCTTTTCATAGACATATCTAGCAAGGAGGAACAATTTCAAAGAACTAATTCCATTTTCATCCAAATGCATTACACAAGTTCAGCAAAATAATTCAAAGCAGAGAACATCATGATGCATTTCTGACCAAAAAGATCAGATGTATAGTAAGTTAAGCATTTACAAAACATATAAATCCATCTACGAATAAAAATGTGACTCACAGGTGCATCAAGGTACGAAGATCATTAACACTAATCTCCCTTTGATCTTGTGAACTCTTCTTCATAAAAGCCTTCCTCGCCAGCAGTTTCTTCTTTTCCTGCAGTTCCAGTATCCGTTCTTCAATGGTGCTTCGTGCAATCATCCTCACAATCTTCACATCTTCCTTCTGTCCAATTCTATGGACTCTGTCCATAGCTTGCTCCTCAACTGCGGGATTCCACCAAGGTTCCATTAGATAGACTCTAGAAGCAGCTGTAAGATTTATTCCAGCACCTGAAGCTTTTAGACTTGCAAGCAAGATGATAGGCCCCTCCGGAGCTGGGATTTCAAACTCTTTAATGACCTGGCATCTCTTTTTTGCATTCATTGACCCGTCTAAGCGCAATATTTTAAAACCAGCTGCTTTAAGCGGCTCTTCAAGTAGGAGCAACAACTTCCTGAATTGAGAGAACACAATTGATTTTCTGCCGGGGCTTTCATCTCTTGATGCAACAAGAAGTTTTAGGAGTGCAATCACTTTGGATGATGCAGTGGATGAACTTCCACTATTTGCAGCATTAGATGCTTCAGGTGGGCAGATAAATAAATCAGACTCTGTCAGAGGATGGCGGCAAAGTGGGCAGCAAGCCTTGGCACGTTTTATGGTCTTCAAAATGCATGACTTGCAAAAAATATGGCCACAACAAGTAATGACACCATTGGTAGGAGGAAAAATGCAGATTGGGCAATCAATGCCCTCGTCATCTTGCAGCGCTGAGAGCATTTTTTCCAACAACTGTGGGTTGCTTTGCACATCTAGTTTAATTCAATTATTAAATGTGTAAGTTACTTGTCTAGCTGAATCATATGAGTCAACATTATAGTTTCTAGAGTCCTTGAAACTAGAAAAGGCCAGATGAAGTCACTGGATCTTATGTAAATTTGGTTACCAAAACAAGAACAAACAAATTTAAGAGATGTCAAGTCTAACCTCCAATTTTATTTGATGGAAGCAAAGATCTCAGGTCTGCAGGACACAACGCTGAATCTACACAGATCTGTCGAAGTCGTACAATTACACTCAGCACAGTCCAATAATTTTTCATTGAACTATCAGAAGAGATGTATTGATTGACAATCTTCTTAGCTTCTGATTCCATCTGATCATAAATTTCTCTTTCATCTCCAGAGAGTTCCACAACAAAAGTCTCGATAGATTTTGATGGCAAACCAGTAAGAGCCTTTTCTTTTGTCCTTCTTAACGACATCGTTGACATAAGCACCTGAAAGGACAATGAAAATCAGAATCCTAAAATTTATCTAGTAGGGCACATAAATTTGAGTGTAAAACTAATTAACTATGAAATGAGAAAGAGAATGAATTAAACCCACTTGCCTTGATTTAGCAACTAATCTTTCACACAAATGAAATTGAAATAATAAAAAATTGTTATTTTTCTTCACGAACCACATTCTTTCCCCCAGAGATATGAAATTGAGAATGGTAATAATTTTTAGAGGAATTTCAAGGTGCAATCAGCTAAATCTCAGATTCCAGAAGTTGTGCTTCAGCAATGCAAATTATGTAATTGTTCTAAAGCTTGCATTTGTATTGTCAGAGAAATCTTTCTCTAACAGAACTTTTAGGATAGTAGCAATAATATTATGTGCAGTAAACTCCTCAAGAATACAATGGATGTCACTGAAGCAAAACACAACACATTTGCATTTCTTCAATGTACTGTTGATGAGTGAAGATTGCCATGCATCATAAATTCAATAGAAGGGTACTTCAAAGATAAATAACCTTTCACTATTATAAATATACAAACCAGCGGCACTAAATAAATTTACTTTAAATTAGAGTAGTCCATATTCAAACTTTAAATAGGTGGATATACACCTGAAACTATCTACCAACAGATAGTAGGCATATTGTAATACTTTAACACAAAATGGCGCTCTAACCATCAAAGAGGAACACATCACCTATGAAGAAAAGGTCGTCAGATCCAGCTTTAGCACTTCCTGAAACTGGAACAGTCCTTTACCTTCCCATTCTCTATCGTTGCACATATAATTTGACTCTCCTACCTCCTAAGTCATAACACTATAGGACTCAGTAGATTTTGCCAGAGCCTGAGACTAAAACACCCCATCTTCATGCTCCTCCTTCCAGAAAATGCCCTACCCCTCCCTATATAACCAACTGCTCAACTATTTGTCTACGGCTGGCAAACTTCCACTCCTGTTTTAGGAGTACATAGGAAGAGACCGAAATTTAAGACCTAGTGCATCTAAACCTTAAGCTCATTCCTCACATTTCAAAAGTTCATATGTCCAAAACATAGTGGAAATGACATAACTTTCATAAATACAGTCATAATGGAAAGGGATGAAAAGCATGATAATTAAGGAAAAGTTGAGAACTGGAACTGGGGAAAAAACAGTTTGCAATGGTCTCAATTCATAAAGAGAAGTAGAATTCCGAGGCAATACCGCAAAAAAAAACAGAATATTGGAGACTTTAAATGCAACACAAACTTTTGGAAAAAACAAATAACAAGAACTTACCTGCAGCCTGGATACCCCCTTCTCATCTCCCTGGGCAAGGGGACGTTGGATCAAACTGTTCCAATAGGATTTAATAGACAGAGGCTCAAATCTCAAAAATGCCATCAAGGAATACAAATCGAATGAGTTATTTTGTATTGGTGTTCCTGTTACTGCCCACCTTCGATTAGCTTTCAAGTTGTTAACTGCTCGACTTTGCTGAGCATTCGCATTCTTAATGACATGCGCCTCATCCAAGATAACTCGCCACCATTCTATCTTTTTGATAGGAGAATCTATCCATGTGTCTTCACTTGCCAGAATACTATAAGTAGTTAAAACTATGTCATACTTTTCCAGCTCACTGGCATCTCCAGTCCGCTCTCCATAATATATATATGACTTCAGCGAACCTGGTTTTGTGTGCTCCTCAATCTGTGAGGTCCATGTTGAGAATACAGCTGGTGGACAAACGACCAATGTCGGCCCTGAATTTGAATTAGCAGACCGTCTGTCAGGACTAAACACTGTTTTTTTCTTCACGTGTAGAGTGTGTGTTTGTTCAGTCTTTTGCTTCTTCCGCGAAATGTCAGCGTTTCTACTGTCTGTTCCCCTTCTATTCCTTTTACTAAATGAAGCAGCCCATGTGTCTTCCTCTTCATCTAATCCATCATCTCTCTGAGAACTTAGATGCCCACTTTTAATTGAAGAAATAACATCACCACATTTATCCAAAGCAATCAAAGAAAGGAGGGTTAGTGTCTTCCCCAACCCCATATCATCTGCAAATATTCCGCCTCGTATAGGTTCAGGTTTTTTATCTGTAGAGTAATTTGTCAAGACATTCACATAATTACCCTCTTTCTCTTCCCAAAAAGGAGGCAATTCTTCAGATATCTCCCTCTGAACCAACCACCATAATGCTTCATTCTGGTGCAGAAGAAGCTTTGACTTTATTATATTTTTGGGTGGCTCTAATGGTTTCAGTTCTTCCTTTTTACTGACTTTGTCATCCAACAGCTTAAATATCTCATCAACATCCCTTCCTTCTAGTGTACTTCTTTTCTCCTTCACTACCTGCGCCTCTGAAAGTGTAAATGACGGATTGTTCTCACCAATCAAATACAACCCACCATTTGTAATTGCTGATTTTACTATTTCAAATGCTTCAAATCTTGCAAAGATGTGAACTTGACAGGGAAGTTTGTATCTGTTTCCTTGACGAGCTACCTTTGGAACAATTCCTATGCACAAATGATAAACAAACTTGTTTCAAAAATCATATTGCAAACAGACTGGTAACTGTCAAAGCATTATTCTCATAAAATTATAAGAGTAAGAGACTATTACTGAATAACAAACTCTATTCTCCAATAGCAAAAAGTTAGGTACTTGACAATGAAAAGCTAAAATTCCAATTTTTTTTAAAAAAAAATATCGAAGGGAAAATACCAGTCCACAGGTTGGGAAAAAGAAAATGTCAACAACAATTCCGCAAAAGGGTAAATGGAAGACTCAATGAGCAGCAAAAACACAAATGAATCACACAACTCAAGGTAAAATGCAGCTTCTACCTGAGACACATGTGCATCCCATATTTCTCTGTCCCAATGTTCCCAAAGGAACGCTTAAGCCCCAAAGCTCAGCAAAGCGCTTTGCGCTTTGCCTCACTTAATTAACACTTTGGCGTAGGCGTCCAGGTGCTAAGGGCTGCCTAAAGTTTGTGCACCTTCACCAATGATTTCTTTCTTTAATTCCAAACGTCGTACATAGTTCTACGTTCAAATAATTCTTGTTTGTCTTATAGTTACATTCTATTGCACAAAATTTCTATTTATAAGTTTTCCTTTCTAAACCCCATGCTTTAATTATGTCATCGCTTAAAGCTCCAATAGCCTTTGCGTCTTTTCTCTTTTGACTACTCTGCTCCGACCAGTGGCAGAGCCTTACAGTTAGGGGCTCATCCAAACCCCATTCTGCGAAAAATTATATTATTTATACTTTTCTTTAGATATATAAAAGATGTTCAACCCCTTCTGCTACAGGCGAAGCCAAGATTAGGAGTTTGGGGGTTCTAAATCAATTTGTTTGGGGTTCTCAAGTTAATATGCATAAAAAAGAAAAAAAAAATTCTAATACAAATATTGACTCTAAAAAAACTAGTGGATTTGTCCGAACCCATGAACCCCACCTAGCTCCGCCTCTGCCTACTGCTAGTTCGTTGGTCTATTTTGAACCCTCTTCATGAAAATCTTGGCTCCGCCACTGGCTCCGACCAGAACATCAATATGAATCAAGAAAACAAGTTCAGATATTCTAACCTTTGACAACAAGATTTTCAAGCAACGGAAAAAAACAAAGAGAAATGACCAACACAAACAAAAATGAGGGACAAAATAGTTTAACAAATGCAAGTATATCAGTTTTATTGCAAAACATAAAAAGACAAATTATGCATGCGTTTTACCGTCAATGGTGATGACATTTGCGTCCAAAAGCGGTGCTAAAACCATAGCGGCGGAGCGTTCAATGTGTCCAACTTGAACAGAACGAGTATTCAGCACTTTTATAGCATTTGAATCAAACTGATTCAGCGGTTCACGTTGAAGTCCAACAATTTCTCTTCCACTGATTGAACCAGTATAATACTGAAGACCCACAACATTGACGATCACAAAACCCACCATATACATCTCCCGCGCTGCAACGGTGTCAGTTTCTTCTTCTTCTTCAAGCGGCGATAAAGGCCACCGGTCAAGACTCATGAAAACATCAACTGGGTCTCTCTCTTCCACCATTTATTTTTTTCAACTGAGAAGAAATGAAAAACGTTTAAGAGAGAGAGAGTGTTTAAAAAAGGGGGAAAGGCGGGTGTAGAGAGAGAAACTTTGGGTATTTATGGTTATTTTTAGTAGCCTTTCACACCTTGTTTGGAGAAGATTTAATAGTTTGAAGCCATATATAATATATTTTGTTTGAATTTGTTGTTTGGACTTTTTAACTTGTATATAATATATAATATTCCTTTTTTTAGTAGTAGTTAATTTGTTTTCCTTTTAAAAAGATTTAAAAAGATATATTCCATTATATTTTTTCCTATTTTTTGACATATTCAGATTTTCAGATGTATCAGGTAATATATTTAAGGTCATAAAATTAAGTATACATTTAGAAAGTCACTTTAGTAATTAGACTTTGGAAAGTCGCTTTAGTAACTGGACTTTGGAAAGTCGCTTTAGTAACTAGACTTGGTGCAATTATATTGTCCATCTTTTTGGTTGACAGGTAATTACTTGGTCAAGACATAATTGATGTAATTGATTGGGGTAATTACATTTTCCAATTCACCGGAAGAAGTTGTGAATTACCGGTAATTACATGAAATAATTACGAGCTAATTACTTTTAAAAAAAATTTATTCATGCTTTTTTTCTTGTTTTAATTTTTTTCTATTAATTTAAGTTCTTTTTTTTTTGTTATTCTAAAAGTTTATTTATTTTTTATTATTATTATATTTCATTTTCGTTCTTATTCTTCTTTCCAATAGTAGTTAATTTATTTTCCTTTTAAATATATTCCATTATATTTTTTGGGCAACTTTCACATATAGCTAATAAAAAATTCATATTTGTATGTTATAGCAAAGTTTGCATAATTGTGCTCCATAGCAAACATAGAAACTGTATAATTCGCTATACATATATAGTTGGAGCAAATTGTATAAAACAAGAAAGAGAAAGACACTTGGTAGAGAACTGTATAAAAACAAAGTGTATAAAACAAATTGTATTATTAAAAGTGTATAGAACGATTATATACAATTTGAATTTGTATAAAATGAGAAAAGAGAAAGACAAAAGTGACTTGAAAATGAATATAAAATTGAATCGAATTGTATAAAACGAGAAAGAGAGAAATTAGATACGATTTGAAAATTGTATAAAACGAGAAAGAGAGAAAGGCAAAAGAAACTGATCAAAGGAGTATTTTTATTGTATAATTATAAGTGTTTAGGACGAAAATATATGTACTTGCATATGTATATATAGTTTTCTCACGCTTTATACAAACAGAAACGCAATTTATACATTTCGCTTCTGTTTGTATAAGTGAGAAAGGCGAGGGTTGCGAGCGAGATTCGGGAGAGTGACGAGCGAGATCTGAAAGAAGAGAGAGAGGGGAACAAAAATATATGTATTTATACAATTTCTCTGCTTTATACAATTAGAAACAATTTTTATACACTTGTGTTTGTATAAAAAGTGAGGAAGCGAGCGAGAGATTGGAAGAGAGTGGCGAGCGAGATATTTGGGAGAGAGGCGCCTGACAATTTTTGCAAACGTTTGCTATGGAGCACAATTAAATCAAACCCTAGATACTCTATTTATTTTAGGTTATTAGTTCGCTGTTATATACAATTTTTCCCATATTTTTTGGCGTTATTTGGATTTTCAGATTTTTCAGATGATATGTTTTAAGATCAAAAAATTAAGTATATGTTTGGAAAGTCACTTTAGTAACTGGACTTTGAAACGTCGCTTTAGTAACTAAACTTTTGAAAGTCACTTTAGTAATTGGACTTGGTTAATTATACTTTTTTTTTGTTGATAGGTAATTACTTGGTCAGCACGTAGTTGATGTGATTGACTGGAATAATTACATTCTCCAATTTGCAGGGAGAGGTTGTGAATGCCGATAATTACGAGCTAATTACTTTTTAATTCAAGTTTTTGTTTTTTGTTTTTTGTTTTAACTTTTTTTAATTCTATTAATTTAAGTTCTATTTTTTTTGTTATTCTAAACAAATTCTAAAAGTTTATTTATTTTTTATTATTATTATACTCATTTTCTGCTTTCCAAGAGTAGTTAATTTATTTTTCTTTTAAAACGATTTAAAAAGATATATTTCATTATATTTTTTGGCATTACTTGATTTTTTATATTTTTCGAGAGATATATTTAAGATCACAAAATTAAGTATATGTTTGGAAAGTCGCTTTGGTAATTAGACTTTGGAAGGTTGTTTTAGTGATTAGACTTGGTGTAATTATCCTGTCTATCTTTTTTGGTTGATAGGTAATTACTTGATCAATATGTAATAGATGTAATTGGCGGAGGTAATTACACTCTTCAATTCATAGGGAGAGGTTGTGAATCGCCGGTAATTATTTGGAGTAATTACAAGCTAATTACTTTTTAATTCCTTTTGTATTCCTGCTTTTGTTTTTTTTTTTTTATTTCTGTTCATTTAAGTTCTTTTGTTTGTTAATAATAATAATAATAATAATAATAATAATGATAATAATAATAATAATGATGATAAAAATAATAATGACAATAATAATAATAATAATAATAATAATGATCATAATAATAACAATAAGATAATAATATTGATAATAATAATAACAATACTACTAATAATAATAATAATAACTATAATAATAATAATAATAATAAAAATAATAATAATAATAAAAATAAGAATAATGATGATGATAATAATAATAATAATAAAAATAATAATAATAATAATAATAATAATAATAATAATAATAATAATAATAATGTCACGACCCAAAACGGGCCGCGAGTGGCACCCACACTTATTCTCCTATGTGAGCGAACCAACAAATATAAACCCCAATGTTACCAATATTCCAATCATAACGAACAAAAATACAATGCGGAAGACTTTTAAAACTCATTAATATAACCAATAAATAACTTCTAAAAATTAATACTTTATTATTCCCAAAATCTGGAAGTCATCACCACAAGAACATCTATCCTCAATTACTAAATCTAAGAGTATCTAAGAAGCTAAAACAAGTAAACGGATAGTCCATGCCCGAACTTCAAGGCATCAAGACGTGAATGAGAGAGAATCCAGTACAAGCTAGAAGTAATAGCTCACCCTGAAATCTGATATGCTGAAGTCTGGCTAGAGTTGTGGACGAGTCGAAGTCGATGGCACGTTTGCTGCACTCCACAAATAACAAAGGGAAAAAATACAAGTAGGGGTCAGTACAAGGAACACGTACTGAGTAGGTATCATCGGCCAACTCAGAATAGAAAGTAATATATACTGAACAATAACATAAAATCGACCACAATACTTAACAGGT
This sequence comes from Solanum peruvianum, assembly GCA_027705065.1. NCBI lineage: Eukaryota > Viridiplantae > Streptophyta > Magnoliopsida > Solanales > Solanaceae > Solanum > Solanum peruvianum. The sequence goes on along the minus strand of JAKWJD010001766.1, from coordinate 12,962,379 downwards.
GACAATCAACAAGTACAATAACCATTTGCAACACCACCAAACACACCTATGAGAACTCAAGCCTCCATACCATACTCATTTGGGAACTAGGTTCTTTAAATTGAGTATATTAACATAATTCAAGATTCATTCTCTTTATTCTTCTTGTGTCGGTACGTGACACTCCGTTCCCTTACTACTACGTGTCGGAACGTGACACTCCGATCCCCTAATTCTACGTGTCGGTTCGTGACACCCGATCCCCTAATTTTACCTGTCGATTCGTGACACCTGATCCCCTAATTCTACGTGTCGGTTCGTGATACCCGATCCCCTAATCTCATTATCTCAGTTCGTCAAGCCTTCTTTTATGTCAAAGCATTATCATTAATGAAGAGGAATTAAGGTTTAAGATTCACAACCTCATCTTTCTAATCCATTACAATTACATAGTAACATCATGCAACCACACAATTAAGAATATAGAAGACTTTACAATACCACCCAATACATATCATTCGCTATTTAGAGTTTACTATGAAATAGCATAAACCATAACCTACCTCCACCGAAGAATCGTGATCAAGCAATCTACTTTCCCAAAGTTGCGTTCTTCTCTTTCTCTCGCTCGTTCTCTCTCTTTTTCTTTCTGATTTTCTCCTTTTTCCAGATTTCTCTTTGTTTTACCCTAATTACCATATAAATCATGATGAAAGTACCCCATTATTTATTTCCATGTTATCCTCTTTAATCCTCAACTAAATAACTTATTAACATTAACCCTCTAACTTTATAATTATAATCATGAATAGTCCAAAACACCCCTTTAAAAACTTTAGCAGAATTCCGATCCAGGTGGACTTACGCAACCTGTGATGGTCCGTCATGACTGTGACGGTCCGTCCTGCAGGTCCGTCACAAAGTTCAGAGAGTTGATTTTTGTGGAAAGGTTTTTGACGGTCCGTCGTGCCTACGACGGTCCGTCCTGCAGTTCCGTCGCGAAGTTCAGAGAGTCGATCTCAGTACCCAAATTTCAGAATCTAAGTGTTTTGGAACGAGACCCCCTCGACGGTCCGTCGTGCTCATGACGGTCCGTCGTGGGATCCGTCGACCTAGTCAGTTATTACCAGAAATAAGCTCTACTGCTCAAAACGACTAAACAGGTCGTTACAATAGATACCAATTTACCCATCGTTCGTCCCCGAACGATCACAGGAAGAAAACAAGGGCGAGAAAGAGTACTTGAGTCTGTAAAGATACGTGGATATTTTTCTTGTATATCAGCCTCATTCTCCCAAGTGGACTCTTCAATTGGCCGATACTTCCACTGAACCTTGATAGATGCAATCTCCTTTGATCTCAACTTGCGGACTTCTCTATTTAAAATAGCAACAGGCTCCTCCTCATAAGTCAAATTTTCATCAAGAAGAACTGAATTCCAACGGATAATGTAGTTCCCATCCCCATGGTATTTCTTCAGCATAGACACATGAAATACCGTGTGCACTCCTGATAGTCCTGGAGGCAAGGCTAACTCATAGGCCACCTCTCCCACGCGCTTAAGTACTTCAAATGGTCTAATATACCTTGGACTTAGCTTACCTCTTTTACCAAACCGCATCACCCCTTTCACGGGTGAAACCTTCAGCAAGACTTGTTCACCCTCCATAAATCCAAGTCTCTAACCTTTCGATCTGCATATTCTTTCTGCCTACTCTGAGCTGCTAAAAGCTTTCCTTGAATAAATTTCACTTTCTCCAATGAATCCCTCAAAAGGTCGGTACCCCAAGGTCTAACCTCAAATGCATCAAACCAACCAATGGGAGACCTACATCTCCTCCCATATAGTGCCTCAAATGGAGCCATATCGATGCTTGAGTGATAGCTATTATTGTATGAAAACTCTGCTAAGGGTAAGAAGTTATCCCAATGACCACCAAATTCTATCACACGTGCACGAAGCATATCCTCCAACACCTGAATCGTTCGCTCAGATTGTCCATCTGTCTTAGGGTGGAATGCAGTACTAAGATCCAACTTAGTACCTAATTCACCATGCAATGTTCTCCAAAACTTAGAAGTAAATTGCGTACCTCTATCTGATATGACGGAAAGTGGAGCCCCATGCAATCAAACAATCTCTGAGATATAGAGTTTTGCTAACTTCTCTACATTGTAAGTCGTCTTGACCGGAATGAAGTGAGCAGACTTAGTTAACCTGTCAACAATCACCCAAATAGAATCAAACTTACCCAATGTCTTTGGAAGACCAACCACGAAATCCATTGCAATTCTTTCCCACTTCCATTCAGGAATGGGCATTCTCTGAAGTTTTCCTCCGGGCCTCTGGTGTTCATACTTTACTTGCTGACAATTTGGACATTGGGCAACAAAATCAACAATGTCACGCTTCATTCTACTCCACCAAAAGTGTTTCTTTAGGTCACGGTACATCTTGGTTGCACCAGGATGTATAGAATATCCTGAACTATGAGCCTCTATAAGAATAGTGTGGATCAAATCATCCACACGGGGCACACATACCCTTCCCTTAATTCTTAAAACACCTTCCTCATCAATTATTGCTTCTTTAGCCTCTCCTCGCAATACCATATCTCGAATTCGGCTCAGCTTCTCGTCATCAAACTGTTTTCCCTTGATCTTGTCAAGAAAAGAAGACCTTGCCTCCACACAGGCCAAAAATCCTCCCTTCTCTAGTACTTCCAGCCTCATAAAGTCGTTAGCCAGTGTCTGAACCTCTCTAGCCAGTGGGCGTCTAGAAACCTATAAGTGAGCTAGACTTCCCATGCTACCTGCTTTCCTACTTAAAGCATCAGCCACCACATTTGCTTTTCCTGGATGATACAGAATAGTAATGTCATAGTCTTTCAATAGTTTCATCCACCTCCTCTGTCTCAAATTCAAATCCTTCTGGGTAAAGACATACTGTAAACTACGATGATCTGTGTAAACATCACACTTAACCCCATATAGATAATGTCTCCATTGCTTTAATGCAAATACAACTGCATCCAATTCCAAATAATGGGTTGGATAGTTACGTTCATGCACCTTTAGTTGCCTCGAAGCATAAGCGATTAGATTCCTCTCCTGCATTAGCACTGCACCCAACCCAGAATAAGATGCATCGCAATAAACAATGAAATCCTTACCCTCCACTGGCAAGGTAAGAATAGGTGCAGTAGTCAGCAAGGTCTTGAGTTTCTGAAAGCTTTCTTCACATTCGTCCGACCACACAAATGGAATGTTCTGCTTAGTCAAATTTGTCAGCGGGGAAGCAATAGAAGAAAATCCCTTGACAAATCGACGGTAGTAGCTAGCTAACCCAACAAAGCTCCTTGCCTCTGACACATTAGTAGGTCTTACCCAATTCTTCATTGTTTCAATCTTAGAAGGATCCACCATCACTCCATCCTTAGACACCACGTTCCCCAAGAAGGACACTGAATCTAGCCAAAACTCACACTTGGAGAATTTGGCATAGAGCCTTTTCTTTCTCAACAACTCCAATACAATTCTCAAATGCTCCTCATGTTCCTTCTTTCTATTTGAGTATATCAGTATATCATCAATAAATATGATAACAAAGAGATCCAGATATGGCTTAAAAATCCCGTTCATCAGGCTCATGAAAGCAGCAGGGGCATTCGTAAGACCATAAGACATTACTACGAATTCATAATGCCCATACCTGGTTCGAAAAGCAGTCTTTGGCACATCTGTTGCCCGTATTTTCAACTGATGATAACCGGATCTCAAGTCAATTTTTGAGAAGACACATGCACCTTGTAACTGATCGAACAAATCATCAATGCGAGGAATGGGATACTTGTTCTTAATAGTTACCTTGTTCAACTGCCGGTAGTCTATGCACATCCGAAAACTTCCATCTTTCTTCTTCACAAATAACATAGGAGCACCCCAAGGGGATGCACTCGGTCTAATAAAACCTTTACTTAACAACTCCTGAAGTTGAGCCTTTAACTCCCTTAACTCCGCTGGGGCCATTCTATAAGGGGGAATAGAAATGGGGCGAGTATCCGGCTCCAGATCAATACATAAATCAATATCCCTATCTGGTGGCATGCCATGAAGATCTGCAGGAAACACATCCGGGAACTCACGGACTATCGAAAGAGACTCAATCGAAGGTACTTGGGAAGTATCATCCCTGAGATGGGCCAAGAAAGCTAAACAACCCTTACTAACTATCCTCTTAGCACAAATAAAAGAGATAATACGAACGGGGGTGGAAATGTAGTCACCCTCCCACACTAACGGATCTGTCCCAGGCTTGGCCAATGTCACAGTTTTAGCATTACAATCTAAGATTGCAAAATTTGTAGAAAGCCAAGTCATACCCAGAATTACATCAAAATCAACCATTTCTAAAATAATCAAATCTACATGAGTAGTGCTCCCCACAAAATTCACAAGACAAGACCTATACACCTTCTCAACTATCACAGACTCACCCACAGGAGTAGAGACACGAATCGGCATGTCAAGCAAATCACAAAGTAAATCAAGGACAGTACCAAATGAGGAAGATACATATGAAAATGTGGATCCAGGATCAAATAATACAGAAGCCATGCAATCACAGACCAAAAGATTGCCTGTGATGACAGCATCAGATGTCTCTGCTTCAGACCTCCCGGGGAAAGCATAACAATGGGCCCTATCACTTGTCTGCCCGTTGCCCATACCCTGTTGCGCTGCGGTAGCTCCAGTTTGCCCGCCACCCCAGTTGATTTGGTGACCTCCATTACCTTGGCCACCACGTCCTCCAGAATAGCGGCCCCTTCCATGACCATTTCTACCTCTAACTATTGGGGGTCTGTAACACTGCTTTGGACAATGCCTCCTAATATGTCCAATCTCTCCACATCCATAACAATCTATGGAGTCAAGCATAGGTCTCTGTGAAAATGACAAAGTCTGGGGATAACCTCCAGACTCAGAGAAATGTTGACTGGTCTGCGATGGACCCCCAGCTACAGCCTGCAGTGGAGACTGAATGGGTCGGGCTGGGTAACCTCCTGAACTCTGCCCTCTGGAGTAAGACCCACGAAACTCACCTCCCTTACGGAACCTCTTAGATGTCGACGCCAGTGTGAAGTCGTCTGGCTTCACCCCCTCCACCTCTATCACAAAATCAACCACTTCCTGAAAGGATTTTGCTGCAGCAGCTACCTGTAAGGCTGGGATCTGCAAATCTGACCTCAATCCCTTCACAAAACGGCGAATCCGCTCTTGTGGACTGAAGCAGAGCTGGGTGGCATACCTGGATAGTGCACGAAACTTAGCCTCATAAGCAGTAACACACATCCTGCCTTGTTCGAGCTACAACCCAGTGGCTGGCTCAGACGCACCTTGTCTTGCCGGTGTTGGTGTTGGCACAGTCATTGCTCTAGTTCTAACCATCTGCGAAATAGAGTGAGGATGTCAAATACCAATTTGTATCACCTAGATACCAATTGGATCCAAGTACTAGCACGAAAGAAAGAAAGAATGGAATTTTCTAAAGTCTTATATCCTCTCAAAGAAAAATAAGGGTGTCCCCCTACCGTTCCTCAAGACTCTACTAGACCTGTTCTTGTGTGATGAGAACAACGAACCTAATGCTCTGATACCAAGTTTGTCACGACCCAAAACGAGCCGCGAGTGGCACCCACACTTATCCTACTATGTGAGCGAACCAACAATTCTAAACCCCAACATTTACAAATATTTCAACCATAATGAACAAAATATAATGCGGAAGACTCAAAATCTTATTAATATAACCAATAAACAAGCTTCTAAAGTTTATTAACTATTATCCCCAAAATCTGGAAGTCATCACACCCAGAACATCTATCCTCAAAAATTCTAAATCTAATAGTAATTAAGAAGCTAACATAAGTAAAAGAAATGGTCCATGTCCGAACTTCAAGACATCAAGACGTGAAGGAGCAAATCCAGTCTGAGCTAGGAACAATAGCTCACCCTAAAATCTGACATGATGAAGACTGTCTTGAGTTGAGGACGAGTCGAAGTCGATGGCACGTTTGCTGCACTCCACAAATAACAAAGGGAAAAATACAAGTAGGGGTCAGTACAAGGAACACGTACTGAGTAGGTATCATCGGCCAACTCAAAATAGAAAGCAATATATATCGAATAATAATATAAAATCGACTACCATACTCAACAGGTGACAACAACAAGTACAATAACCATTGGCCACAACACCAAGCACACCTATGAGGACTCAAGCCTCCACACCATACTCATTTGGGAAATAGGTTCTTTAAATTGAGTATATTAACATAATTCAAGATTCATTCTCTTTATTCTTCTCGTGTCGCTACGTGACACTCCGCTCCCCTACTACTACGTGTCGGAACGTGACACTCCGATCCACTAATACTATGTGTCAGAACGTGACACTCCGATCCACTAATGTTATGTGTCGGAACGTGACACTCCGATCCACTTATACTATATGTCGGAACGTGACACTCCGATCCACTAATGCTATGTGTCGGAACGTGACACTCCGATCCACTAATACTATGTGTCAGAACGTGATACTCCGATCCATTTATCTCATTATCTCAGTTCATCAAGTCCTCTTTATGCTAGGCATTATCTTAATAGAGAGAATTTAAGTTTTAAGATTCAACAGCCTCATCATTCTAATCCGTCATAATTTCAATATCACATCATGCAAACAGACAATCAAGGATATAGAAGATTTTACAGAATCACCCAATACATATCAATCGCTATTTAGAGTTTACTGTGAAATAGCATACACCATAACCTACCTCCAACGAAGAATCGTGATCAAGCAAGCTATCTTCACGAAACCTTTGCTTTCCTCTGCGTTCTTCTCTTTCTCTCGCTCGTTTCTCTCTCAACACCGAATCGTTCTACGATGTCCATCTTGTGTAGCAGTTCATGACAATCAACCAGAAAATCATAGGCATCCTCAGATTCAGCACCCTTGAAGACTGGAGGTTTCAGCTTCAAGAATTTAGAGAAGAGTTCATGCTGATCACTCGTCATTATAGGACCTGTAGTCAATAGAGGAAATGTGCCTATTTCCAATGATGCATCCATGCGGGGAGCCACAACGGCTGCATGTCGTACTTCAGGAACCTGAGGTGCTGGTGTAGAAAACACTGGAGGTGTCTGGCCCTGATCAGATAACCCACTAAGATAGGCAAGAACCTGGTTAATCATCTCTGGGGTGGGTTGGGGTGGTAATTCCTCATCTTGCACCTGCTCATTTTCCCCTTCCTCACCCTCTCTCACAACCTCGTCAATCGGTGGAGGAGTCACCGCCCTATTACTAGCTGGACCAGGTGTTCGTCCTCTACATCTAGAGGGCGTTCCCCTGTGACCTCTACCGCGGCCTCTTGCCACTTCTCCTCCTCGAGCTACAGCCCAGTGGCTGGCTCAGACGCACCCTGTCTTGCCGGTGTTGGTGTTGGCACAGTCGTTGCTCTAGTTCTAACTATCTGCAAAATAGAGTGAGGATGTCAGATACCAATTCGTATCACCTAGATACCAATTGGATCCAAGTAATAGCACGAAAGAAAGAAAGAATGGAATTTTCCTAAAGTCCTTTAGCCTCTCAAAGAAATGCAAGGGCGTCCCCCTACCGTTCCTCGAGACTCTACTAGACCTGTTCTTGTGTGATGAGACCAACGAACCTAATGCTCTGATACCAAGTTTGTCACGACCCAAAACGGGCCGCGAGTGGCACCCACACTTATTCTCCTATGTGAGCGAACCAACAAATCTAAACCCCAATGTTACTTATATTCCAATCATAACGAACAAAAATACAATGCGGAAGACTTTTAAAACTCATTAATATAACCAATAAATAACTTCTAAAAATTAATACTTTATTATTCCCAAAATCTGGAAGTCATCACCACAAGAACATCTATCCTCAAATTACTAAATCTAAGAGTATCTAAGAAGCTAAAACAAGTAAACAGATAGTCCATGCCCGA
>JAKWJD010001766.1:12934364-12949364 GCA_027705065.1 Solanum peruvianum | reverse complement strand
GCACTACAGACCGTCACAGGGTGCGTAATTCCACCAGGGTCGGATTTCTGCTAAAGTTTTAAAAGGGGTGTTTTGGACTATTCATGATTATAATTATAAAGTTAGAGGGTTAATGTTAATAATTTATTTAGTTGAGGATTAAAAAGGATAATATGGAAATAAATAATGGGGTATTTTCATCATAATGAATTATATGGTAATTAGGGTAAAACAAAGAGAATCTGAAGAAGAGAAAAATAAAAAGAAAAAGAAGAGAACGTGCAAGAGAGAGAGAAGAAAGAAGAGACAGCAAGGGCATTGGGGAAGTAGATTGCTTGATCACGATTCTTCGGTGGAGGTAGGTTATGGTTTATGCTATATCATAGTAAACTCTAAATAGCGATTGATATGTATTGGGTGATTCTGTAAAATCTTCCATATGCTTGATTGTGTGTTCTGTATGTTGTGATCGTATAATTGTGGTGGTTAGAATGATGAGACTGTTGAACCTTTAACCTTAAATCTCTCTATTAAGATGACGACTTGGTACAAAGAGGGCTTGATGAACTAAAATAATGAGATTAGTGGATCGGAGTGTCACGTTCCGACACATAGTATTAGTGGATCGGAGTGTCACGTTCCGACACATAGTATTAGTGGATCGGAGTGTCACGTTCCGACACGTAGTATTAGGGGATCGGAGTGTCATGTTCCGACACGATAGGAATAATGGATCGGAGTGTCACGTGCCGACACGTAGCGTTAGGGGATCGGAGTGTCACGTTCCGACACGATAATAATGAAGAGGAATAATCTTGAATTATGTTAAGACACTTAAATTCGAAGAACCTAGTTCCCAAATGAGTATGGTATGGAGGCTTGAGTTCTCATAGGTGTGTTTGGTGGTGTTGCAAATGGTTATTGTACTTGTTGATTGTCACATGTTAAGTATTGTGGTTGTTTTATATTATTATTCAGTATATATTGCTTTCTATTTTGAGTTGGCCGATGATACCTACTCAGTACGTGTTCCTTGTACTGACCCCTACTTGTAATTTTTCTTCTTTGTTATTTGTGGAGTGCAGCAAACGGTCCATCGACTTCGACTCGTCCGCAACTCTAGCCAGACTTCAGCATATCAGATTTCAGGGTGAGCTATTACTTCTAGCTCGGACTGAATTCTCTCTCATTCATGTCTTGATGTTCTTGAAGTTCGGACATGGACCATCTGTTTACTTGTTTTAGCTTCTTAGATACTCTTAGATTTAGTAATTTGAGGATAGATGTTCTTGTGGTGATGACTTCCAGATTGTGGGAATAATAAGTATTAATTTTTAGAAGTTATTTATTGGTTATATTAATGAGTTTTAAAAGTTTTCCGCATTGTATGTTGTTCGTTATGATTGGAATATTGGTAAACATTGGGGTTTAGATTTGTTGGTTCGCTCAAATAGGAGGATAAGTGTGGGTGCCACTCGCGGCTCGTTTTGGGTCGTGACAAACTTGGTATCAGAGCATTAGGTTCGTTGGTATCATCACACAAGAACAGGTCTAGTAGAGTCTTGAGGAACGGTAGGGGGACGCCCTTACTTTTCTTTGAGAGGCTATATGACTTTAGGAAAATCGCATTCTTTCTTTCTTTCGTGCTATTATTTGGATCCAATTGGTATCTAGGTGATACAAATTGGTATCTGACATCCACACTCAATTTCGCAGATGGTTAGAACTAGAGCCACAACTGTGCCAACACCAACACCGGCAAGACAGGGTGCGTCTGAGCCAACCACTGGGGCTGTAGCTCGAGGAGGAGCAGTGGCAAGAGGCCGTGGTAGAGGTCGCATGAGGACGTCCTTTAGAGGTAGAGGACGAACACCTGGTCCAGCTAGTAATAGGGCGGTGACTCCTCCACCGACTGACGAGGTAGTAAGAGAGGGTGAGAAAGGGGAAAATGAGCAGGTGCAAGATGAGGAACTACCACCCCAACCTACCCCAGAGATGATTAACCAGGTTCTTGCTTATCTTAGCGTGTTATCTGATCAGGGCCAGACACCTCCTGTGTTTTTTGCACCAGCACCTAAGATTCCTGAAGTACGACATGCAGCCGCTGTGGCTCCCCGCATGGATGCATAATTGGAAATAGGCACGTTTTCTCGATTGACAACAGGGCCTATAATGACGAGTGATCAGCATGAGCTCTTCACTAAATTCTTGAAATTGAAACCTCCAGTCTTCAAGGGTGCTGAATCTGAGGATGCCTATGATTTTCAGGTCGATTGTCATGAAGTGCTACATAAGATGGACATAGTATAACGATTCGGTGTTGCGTTTGTGACCTATCAGTTTCAGGAAAATGCCAAAATGTGGTGGCGGTCGTATGTTGAATGCCAACTAGCACAGGCACCACCTATGACATGGGCATCATTCTCTAACTTATTCATGGAAAAGTATATACCCCGGACTTTGAGGGACAAGAGGAGAGATGAGTTCCTAGGCTTTGAGCAAGGCAGGATGTCTGTTACCGCTTATGAGGCTAAGTTTCGTGCGCTATCCAGGTATGCCACCCAACTTTGATTCAGTCCACAAGAGTGGATTCGACGTTTTGTAAAGGTATTGAGGTCAGATTTACAGATCCCAGCCTTAAAGGTAGCTGCTGCTGAAAAATCCTTTCAGGAAGTGGTTGATTTTGTAATAGAGGTGGAGGGGGTGAAGCCAGACGACTTCACCCTGGCGTCGAAATCTAAAAAGTTCCATAAGGGAGGTGAGTTTAGTGGGTCCTACTCCAGAGGGCAGAGTTCAGGAAGTTACCCAGCCCGACCTATTCAGCCTTCACTGTAGGCTGTAGCTGGGGGTCCATCGCAGACCAGTCAACATTTCTCTGAGTCTGGAGGTTATCCCCAGAATTCGTCATTTTCACAGAGACCTATGCTTGACGCTAGAGAATGTTATGGGTGTGGAGAGACTGGGCATATTAGGAGGTATTGTCCAAAACAGAGTTACAGACCCACAATAGTTAGAGGTAGAAATGGTCATGGTAGAGGCCGCCATTCTGGAGGACTTGGTGGCCAAGGGAATGGTGGTCACCAAATCAGTCGGGGTGGCGGGCAAGTTGGAACTACTGCAACGCAACATGGTAGGGGCAACGGGCAGACAGGTGATAGGGCCCATTGTTATGCTTTCCCCGGAAGGTCTGAAGCAGAGACATCTGATGTTGTCATCACAGGTAATCTTTTGGTCTGTGATTGCATGACTTCTGTATTATTTGATCCTGGATCCACATTTTCATATGTATCTTCCTCATTTGCTACAGGCCTTGATTTACATTGTGATTTGCTTGACATGCCGATTCGTGTCTCTACTCGTGTGGGTGAGTCTGTGATAGTTGAGAAGGTGTATAGGTCTTGTCTTGTGAATTTTGTGGGGAGCACTACTCATGTAGATTTGATTATTTTAGAAATGGTTGATTTTGATGTAATTCTGGGTATGACTTGGCTTTCTCCAAATTTTACAATCTTAGATTGTAATGCTAAAACTGTGACATTGGCCAAGCCTGGGACAGATCCGTTAGTATGGGAGGGTGACTACATTTCCACCCCCGTTCGTATTATCTCCTTTCTTCGTGCTAAGAGGATGGTTAGTAAGAGTTGTTTAGCTTTCTTGGCCCATCTCTGGGATGATACTTCCCAAGTACCTTCGATTGAGTCTGTTTCGATAGTCCGTGAGTTCCTGGATGTGTTTCCTGTAGACCTTCCTGGTATGACACCAGATAGGGATATTGATTTCTGTATTGATCTGGAGCCGGATACTCGCCCCATTTCTATTCCCCCTTATAGGATGTCCCCAGCGGAGTTAAGGGAGTTAAAGGCTCAACTTCAGGAGTTGTTAAGTAAAGGTTTTATTAGACCAAGTGCATCCCCTTGGGGTGCTCCTGTGTTATTTGTGAAGAAGAAAGATGGAAGTTTTCGTATGTGCATAGACTACCGGCAGTTGAATAAGGTAAGTATTAAGAACAAGTATCCCATTCCTCGCATTGATGACTTGTTCGATCAGTTACAAGGTGCTTGTGTCTTCTCTAAAATTGACTTGAGATCCGGTTATCATCAATTGAAAATACGGGCAACAGAAGTGCCAAAGACTGCTTTTCGCACCAGGTATGGGCATTATGAATTCGTAGTAATGTCTTTTGGTCTTACGAATGCCCCTGCTGCGTTCATGAGCTTGATGAACGGGATTTTTAAGCCATATCTGGACCTCTTTGTTATCGTATTTATTGATGATATACTAATATACTCGAATAACAGGAAGGAACATGAGGAGCATTTGAGAATTGTGTTGGAGTTGTTGAGAAAGAAAAGGCTTTATGCCAAATTCTCCAAGTGTGAGTTTTGGCTAGATTCAGTGTCCTTCTTGGGGCACGTGGTCTCTAAGGATGTAGTGATGGTGGATCCTTCTAAGATTGAAACAGTGAGGAATTGGGTAAGAGCTACTAATGTTTCAGAGGTAAGGAGCTTTGTTGGTTTAGCTAGCTACTACCGTCGATTTGTCAAAGGATTTTCTTCTATTGCTTCCCCGCTGACAAATTTGACTAAGCAAAACGTTCCATTTGTATGGTCGGACGAATGTGAAGGAAGCTTTCAGAAACTCAAGACCTTGCTGACTACTGCACCTATTCTTACCTTGCCAAAGGAAGGTAAGAATTTCATTGTTTATTGCGATGCATCTTATTCTGGGTTGAGTGCAGTGCTAATGCAGGAGAGGAATGTAATTGCTTATGCTTCGAGGCAACTAAAGGTGCATGAACGTAACTTTCTGACTCATGATTTGGAGTTGGCTGCGGTTGTATTTGCATTGAAGCAATGGAGACATTATCTATATGGGGTCAAGTGTGAAGTTTATACGGATCATCGTAGTTTACAGTATGTCTTTTCTCAGAAGGATTTGAATTTGAGGCAGAGGAGGTGGATGGAACTACTAAAGGACTATGATATCACTATTTTCTACCACCCAAGAAAAGCTAATGTGGTGGCAGATGCTTTAAGTAGAAAAGCAGGGAGCATGGGAAGCTTAGCTCACTTACAGGCTTCTAGACTCCCATTGTCTAGAGAGGTTCAGGCGCTGGCTAATGACTTTATGAGGCTGGAAGTACTAGAGAAAGGAGGATTTTTGGCCTGTGTAGAGGCAAGTTCTTCTTTTCTTGACAAGATTAAGGGAAAGCAGTTTACTGATGAGAAGCTTAGCCAAATTCGAGATATGGTATTGCGAGGAGAGGCTAAAGAGGCAATAATTGATGAGGAAGGTGTTTTGAGAATCAAGGGAAGGGTATGTGTGCCCCGTGTGGATGATTTGATTCACACTATTCTTACAGAGGCTCACAGTTCAGGATACTCTATACATCCTGGTGCAACCAAGATGTACCGTGAACTAAAGCAACATTTTTGGTGGAGTAGATGGAAGCGTCATTGTTGATTTTGTTGCCCAATGTCCAAATTGTCAGCAGGTAAAGTATGAACACTAGAGGGCCGGAGGAACACTTCAGAGAATGCGCATTCCTGAATGGAAGTGGGAGAGAATTGCAATGGATTTCGTGGTTGGTCTTCCAAAGACATTGGGTAAGTTTGATTCTATTTGGGTGATTGTTGACAGGTTAACTAAGTCTGCTCACTTCATTCCGGTCAAGACGACTTACAATGTAGAGAAGTTAGCCAAACTCTATATCTCAAAAATTGTTCGATTGCATGGGGTCCCACTTTCCATCATATCAGATAGAGGTACGCAATTTACTTTTATGTTTTGGAGAATATTGCATGCTGAATTAGGTACTAAGTTGGATCTTATTACTGCATTTCATCCTCAGACAGATGGACAGTCTGAGCGAACGATCCAGGTGTTGGAGGATATGCTTCGTGCATGTGTGATAGAATTTGGTGGTCATTGGGATGACTTCTTACCCTTAGCAGATTTTTCATACAATAATAGCTATCACTCAAGTATCGATATGGCCCCATTTGAAGTACTATATGGGAGGAGATGTAGGTCTCCCATTGGTTGGTTTGATGCATTTGAGGTTAGACGTTGGGGTACTGACCTTTTGAGGGATTCATTGGAGAAAGTGCAATTTATTCAAGAAAAGATTTTAGCAGCCCAGAGTAAGCAGAAGGAATATGCAGATCGAAAGGTTAGAGACCTGGATTTTATGGAGGGTGAACAAGTCCTGCTGAAGGTTTCACCCATGAAAGGGGTGATGCGGTTTGGTAAGCGGGGTAAGCTAAGTCCAAGGTATATGGACCATTTGAAGTACTTAAGCGCGTGGGAGAGGTGGCCTATGAGTTAGCCTTGCCTCCAGGATTGTCAGGAGTGCACCCGGTATTTCATGTGTCTATGCTGAAAAAGTACCATGGGGATGGAAATTACATTATTTGTTGGGATTCAGTCCTTCTTGATGAAAATTTGTCTTATGAGGAGGAGCCGGTTGCTATTTTAGATAGAGAAGTCCGCAAGTTGAGATCAAAGGAGATTTCATCCATCAAGGTGAAGTGGAAGAATCGGCCAGTTGAAGAGTCCACTTGGGAGAATGAGGCTGATATGCAAGAAAAATATCCACATCTCTTTACAGACTCAGGTACTCTTTCTCGCCCTTGTTTTTCTTCCTGTGATCGTTCGAGGACGAACGATGGGTAAATTGGTATCTATTGTAACGACCTGTTTAGTCGATTCGAGCAGTAGAGTTTATTTCTGATAATAACTAACTAGGTCGACAAATCCCACGACGGACCGTCATGGGCAAGACGGACCGTCGAGGGTCTCGTTCCAAAACACTTCAACTCTGAAAATGTGGGTACTGAGATCGACTCTCAGAACTCCACGACGGGACTGCAGGACGAACCGTCATAGGCACGACGGATCGTCACAAACCCCTCTACAGAAATTAACTCTCTGAACTTTGTGACGGACCTGCAGGACGGACCGTCATGGGCACGACGGACCGTCACAGGGTGCGTAATTCCACCTGGGTCAGATTTCTGCTAAAGTTTTAAAAGGGGTGTTTTGGACTATTCATGATTATAATTATAAAGTTAGAGGGTTAATGTTAATAATTTATTTAGTTGAGGATTAAAAAGGATAATATGTAAATAAATAATGGGGTATTTTCATCATGATGAATTATATGGTAATTAGGGTAAAACAAAGAGAATCTGAAGAAGAGAAAAATAAAAAGAAAAAGAAGAGAACGTGCGAGAGAGAGAGAAGAACGAAGAGACAGCCACCATTTGCTTTTCCTGGGTGATATAGAATAGTAATATCATAGTCCTTCAACAGTTCCATCCACCTCCTCTGCCTCAAATTCAAATCTTTCTGGGTAAAGACATATTGTAAACTACGATGATCTGTGTAAACTTCACACTTATCCCCATATTGATAATGCCTCCATTGCTTTAATGCAAATACAACTGCAGCCAATTCCAAATCATGGGTCGGATAGTTACGTTCATGCACCTTTAGTTGCCTCGAAGCATAAGCGATTACATTCCTCTCCTGCATTAGCCCTGCACCCAACCCAGAATAAGATGCATCGCAATAAACAATGAAATTCTTACCCTCCACTGGCAAGGTAAGAATAGGTGCAGTAGTCAGCAAGGTCTTGAGTTTCTGAAAGCTTTCTTCACATTCGTCCGACCATACAAATGGAATAGTCTGCTTAGTCAAATTTGTCAGCGGGGAAGCAATAGAAGAAAATCCCTTGACAAATCGACGGTAGTAGCTAGCTAAACCAACAAAGCTCCTTACCTCTGACACATTAGTAGGTCTTACCCTATTCCTCATTGTTTCAATCTTAGAAGGATCCACCATCACTCCATCCTTAGAAACCACGTGCCCCAAGAAGGACACTGAATCTAGCCAAAACTCACACTTGCAGAATTTGGCATAAAGCCTTTTCTTTATCAACAACTATAATACAATTCTCAAATGCTCCTCATGTTCCTTCTTGCTCTTTGAGTATATCAGTATATCATCAACAAATACGATAACAAAGAGATCCAGATATGGCTTAAAAATCCCGTTCATCAGGCTCATGAAAGCAGCAGGGGCATTCGTAAAACCAAAAGACATTACTACGAATTAATAATGCCCGTACCTGGTTCGAAAAGCGGTCTTTGGCACATCTGTTGCCCGTATTTTCAATTGATGTTAACCGGACCTCAAGTCAATTTTAGAGAAGACACAAGCACCTTGTAACTGATCGAACAAGTCATCAATGCGAGGAATGGGATACTTGTTCTTAATAGTTACTTTATTTATCTGCCGGTAGTCTTTGCATATCCGGAAACTCCCATCCTTCTTCTTCACAAATAACACAGGAGCACCCCAAGGGGATGCACTTGGTCTGATAAAACCTTTACCTAACAACTCTTGAAGTTGAGCCTTTAACTCCCTTAACTCCGCTGGGGCCATTCTATGAGGGGGAATAGAAATGGGGCGAGTATCCGGCTCCAGATCAATATAGAAATCAATTTCCCTATCCGGTGGCATACCAGGAAGGTCTGCAGGAAACACATTCGGGAACTCACGGACTATCGAAACAGACTCAATCGAAGGTACTTGGGAAGTATCATCCCTGAGATGGGCCAAGAAAGGTAAACAACCCTTACTAACCATCCTCTTAGCACGAAGAAAGGAGATAGTACGAACGGGGGTGGAAATGTAGTCACCCTCCCACACTAACGGATATGTCCCAGGCTTGGCCAATGTCACAGTTTTAGCATTACAATCTAGAATTGCAAAATTTGGAGAAAGCCAAGTCATACCCAGAATTACATCAAAATAAACCATTTCTAAAATAAATAAATCTACATGAGTATTGCTCCCCACAAAAGTCACAAGACAAGACCTATACACCTTCTCAACTATCACAGACTCACCCACAGAAGTAGAGACACGAATAGGTATGTCAAGCAAATCACAATGTATATCAACGCCAGTAGAAAATGAGGAAGATACATATGAAAATGTGGATCCATGATCAAATAATACAGAAGCCATGCAATCACAGACCAAAAGATTACCTGTGATAACAGCATCTGATGTCTCTGCTTTAGACCTCCCGGGGAAAGCATAACAAAGGGCCCTATCACCTGTCTACCCGTTGCCCCTACCATGTTGCGTTGCAGTAGTTCCAACTTGCCCGCCACCCCGAATGATTTGGTGACCACCATTTCCTTGGCCACCACGTCCTCTAGAATGGCGGCTTCTACCATGACCACCTCTTCCTCTAGCTATGGGGTGTCTATAACTCTGTTTTGGACAATTCCTCCTAATATGTCCAATCTCTCCACATCCATAACAATCTATGGAGTCAAGCATAGGTCTCTGTGAAAATGACGAAGTCTGGGGATAACCTCCAGACTCAGAGAAATGTTGACTGGTATGCGACGGACCCCCAGCTACAGCCTGCAGTGAAGACTGAATGGGTCGGGCTGGGTAACCTCCTGAACTCTGCCCTCTGGAGTAAGACCCACTAAACTCACCTCCCTTACGGAACCTCTTAGATGTCGAAGCCAGGGTGAAGTCGTCTGGCTTCACCCCCTCCACCTCTATCACAAAATCAACCACTTCCTGAAAGGATTTTGCTGCAGCAGCTACCTGTAAGGCTGGGATCTGCAAATCTAACCTCAACCCCTTCACAAAACGGCGAATCCGCTCTTGTGGACTGAAGCAAAGCTGGGTGGCATACTTGGATAGTGCACGAAACTTAGCCTCATAAGCAGTAACAGACATCCTGCCTTGTTCTAAGCTTAGGAACTCATCTCTCCTCTTGTCCCTCAAAGTCTGGGGTATATACTTCTCCATGAATAAGTTAGAGAATGATGCCCACATCATAGGTGGTGCCTGTGCTGGTTGGAATTCAACGTACGACCGCCACCACATTTTAGCATTTCCCTGAAACTGATAGGTCACAAACTCAACACCGAATCGTTCTACTATGTCCATCTTGTGTAGCAGTTCATGACAATCAACCAGAAAATCATAGGCATCCTCAGATTCAGCACCCTTGAAGACTGGAGGTTTCAACTTCAAGAATTTAGTGAAGAGTTCATGCTGATCACTCGTCATTATAGGACCTGTAGTAAACCGAGGAAACGTTCCTACTTCCAATGAGGCATCCATGCGGGGAGCCACAGCGGTTGTATGTTGTACTCCTGGAACCTGAGGTGCTGGTGCAGAAAACACTGGAGGTGTCTGACCCTGATCAGATAACCCACTAAGATAAGCAAGAACCTGGTTAATCATCTCTAGGGTAGGTTGGGGTGGCAATTCCTCATCTTGCACCTGCTCATTTTCCCCTTCCTCACCCTCTCTTACTACCTCGTCAGTCGGTGGAGGAGTCACCGCCCTCTTACTAGCTGGACCAGGTGTTCGTCCTCTACCTCTAGAGGACGTTCCCTTGTGACCTCTACCGCGGCCTTTTGCCACTGCTCCTCCTCGAGCTACAGCCCAGTGGCTGGCTCAGACGCACCTTGTCTTGCCGGTGTTGGTGTTGGCACAGTCATTGCTCTAGTTCTAACCATCTGCGAAATAGAGTGAGGATGTCAGATACCAATTTGTATCACCTAGATACCAATTGGATCCAAGTAATAGCACGAAAGAAAGAAAGAATGGAATTTTCCTAAAGTCTTATATCCTCTCAAAGAAAAATAAGGGTGTCCCCCTACCGTTCCTCAAGACTCTACTAGACCTGTTCTTGTGTGATGAGAACAACGAACCTAATGCTCTGATACCAAGTTTGTCACGACCCAAAACGAGCCGCGAGTGGCACCCACACTTATCCTACTATGTGAGCGAACCAACAATTCTAAACCCCAACATTTACAAATATTTCAACCATAATGAACAAAATATAATGCGGAAGACTCAAAATCTTATTAATATAACCAATAAACAAGCTTCTAAAGTTTATTAACTATTATCCCCAAAATCTGGAAGTCATCAGACCAAGAACATCTATCCTCAAAAATTCTAAATCTAAGAGTAATTAAGAAGCTAACATAAGTAAAAGAAATGGTCCATGTCCGAACTTCAAGACATCAAGACGTGAAGGAGCAAATCTAGTCCGAGCTAGGAACAATAGCTCACCCTGAAATCTGACATGATGAAGACTGGCTAGAGTTGAGGACGAGTCGAAGTCGCTGGCACGTTTGCTGCACTCCACAAATAACAAAGGGAAAAATACGAGTAGGGGTCAGTACAAGGAACACGTACTGAGTAGGTATCATCGGCCAACTCAAAATAGAAAGCAATATATATCGAATAATAATATAAAATCGACTACCATACTCAACAGGTGACAACAACAAGTACAATAACCATTGGCCACAACACCAAGCACACCTATGAGGAATCAAGCCTCCACACCATACTCATTTGGGAAATAGGTTCTTTAAATTGAGTATATTAACATAATTCAAGATTCATTCTCTTTATTCTTCTTGTGTCGCTACGTGACACTCCTCTCCCCTACTACTACGTGTCGGAACGTGACTCTCCGATCCACTAACACTATGTGTCAGAACGTGACACTCCGATCCACTAATGCTATGTGTCGGAACGTGACACTCCGATCCACTAATACTATGTGTCGGAACGTGACACTCCGATCCACTAATGCTATGTGTCGGAACGTGACACTCTGATCCACTAATACTATGTGTCAGAACGTTACACTCCGATCCATTTATCTCATTATCTAAGTTCATCAAGTCCTCTTTATGCTAGGCATTATCTTAATAGAGAGAATTTAAGTTTTAAGATTCAACAACCTCATCATTCTAATCCATCATAATTTCATAATCACATCATGCAAACACACAATCAAGCATATAGAAGATTTTACAGAATCACCCAATACATATCAATCGCTATTTAGAGTTTACTATGAAATAGCATAAACCATAACCTACCTCCAACGAAGAATCGTGATCAAGCAAGCTATCTTCCCGAAACCTTTGCTTTCCTCTGCGTTCTTCTCTTTCTCTCGCTCGTTTCTCTCTCTTTTTCTTTTTAATTTTCTCTTCTCCAGATTCTCTTTGTTTTTACCCTAATTATCACATAACTTATTATGCTAAAAGTAACCCATTATTTATTTCCATATTATCCTCTTTAATCCCCAACTAAATAAATTATTAATATTAACCCACTAACTTTGTAACTATAATCATGAATAGTCCACAACACCCCTTTAAAAACTTTAGTAGAATTCCGACCCGAGTGGACTTACGCAACCTGTGACGGTCCGTCATGACTGTGACGGTCCGTCCTGCAGGTCCGTCACAAAGTTCAGAGAGTTAATTTCTGTGGAAAGGTTTGTGACGGTCCGTCGTGTCTACGACGGTCCGTCCTGCAGTTCCGTCGTGAAGTTCAGAGAGTCGATCTCAGTATCCAATTTTCAGAATTGAAGTGTTTTGGAACGAAACCCCCTCGACGGTCCGTCGCGCCCATGACGGTCCGTCGTGGGATCCGTCGACCTAGTCAGTTATTATCACAAATAAACTCCACTACTCGAATCGACTAAACAGGTCGTTACAAATACTAATAATACTAATAATACTAATAATAATAATACTAATAATATTAATGATAATAATAATAATAATAATAATAATCATAATAATAATAATAATAATAATAATAATAATCCTAATAATAATAATAATAATGATAATGATAATGATAATAATAATAATAATAATTATAATAATAATAATAATAATAAAATCCTAATAATAATAATAATAATCCTAATAATAATAATAATAATAATCATAATAATAATAATAATAATGATAATAATAATAATAATAATCATAATAATAATAATAATAATAATAATAATAATAATAATAATAATAATAATAATAATCATAATAATATTAATAATAATAATAATATTAATAATGATAATGATAATGATAATAATAATAATAACAACAACAACAACAACAACAACAATAATAATAATAATAATAATAATAATAATAATAATAATAATAATAATAATAATAATAATGATAAGCAAGTTTGGAGGCCTAAAAGTGAAGGTGGCATGGGGTTGATAAACATGCAAGTGTGGAATAGAGCAGCAGTAGCTAAACTCTGTTGGGATTTGGCAAATAAAGAAGACAAGTTATGGATCAAATGGATTCATGCTTATTACTTAAAAGGTCAGATTGAATGGCAGAAGAGAGATCAAGCCAGCTGGATGATCAAGAAAATTATGAATATTAAGCACATAGTTGATCAGTGTCAACCAAGGCAAGGAAAAGGGGTGGTCAAGCACATTTATTGATATCTTAGAAGGGAGAAGATCAAACCTGAATGGAGGTGTTTAATTGTAACGACCTGTCTAGTCATTTTGAGCAACAAATTTCAATTCTGGAAAAACTGGCTGAGACGACGGATCCCACGACGGACCGTCATGGGCACGACGGACCGTCGAGGGTGTCTTGTTCCAAAACACTTAGAATTCTGAAATTTGGGTACTGAAATCAACTCTCTGAACTTCGTGACGGAATGGCAGGACGGACCATCGCAAGCACGACGGACCGTCACAAACTTTTCCACAGAATTAACTCTCTGAACTTTGTGACGGACCTGCAGGACGGACCGTCACAGCCATGACGGACCGTCACAGGTTGCGTAATCCCAGGCTGGGTTGGATTTCTGTTAAATGTTTTAAGGGGCGTTTTGGACTATTCCTGCTATAATTATAAATTTGGTGGGTTAATGTTAATAATTTAACTACTTGGGGGGTAAAGGAGATAACCTTGAATTAATTAGTGGGTTATTCTATCATCTTTTATACTTGATTATATGCTAATTAGGATAAAAGAAAAAGAGTTTGAATAAGGAAAAAGAAGAAAAAGAGACAGAAAGAGAGGGAGAACGATCGAGAGAGAGAGGAACGAAGAAGAAAGCAAAGATTTTGAGGATTTGCTTGCTTGATCACAATTCTTCTGTGGAGGTAGGTTATGGTTTATGTTATTCGTAGTAGACTCTTAATAGCGAATGATATGTGTTGGGTAGTATTATAAAACCTTCTATATGCTTAATTGTGTGCTTACATGATGTGATTATATAATTGTGATGAATAAGCATGATGAGGCTATTGAATCTCTAATCCTAAATTTACTTTGTTAATGATGATGCCTTGGTATAAAAGAAGGCTAGATGAACTAAAATAATGAAATTGATGATGCCTTGGTATGAAAGAAGGACTGATGAACTAAAATAATGAGATTGATGATGCCTTGGTATAAAAGAAAGATTGATGAATTAATAGAATGAGATTAGTGGAGCGGGTGTCACGAACCGACACGTAGAATTAGGGGAGCGGGTGTCACAAACCGACACGTAGAATTAGGGGATCGGGTGTCACGAAACGACACGTAGAATTAGGGGATCGGGTGTCACGAACCGACACGTAGAATTAGGGGATCGGGTGTCATGAACCGACACGTAGAATTAGGGGATCGGGTGTCACGAACCGACACGTAGAATTAGGGGATCGCGTGTCACGAACCGACACGTAGAATTAGGGGATCGGAGTGTCACGTTCCGACACATAGTAGTAGGGGAGCGGAGTGTCACGTACCGACACAAGAGGAATAAAGATAATGAATCTTGAAATTATGTTAATAAATTCGAATGAAAAGAATCTATTTCCCAAATGAGTATGGTGTGGAGACTTGAGTTCTCATAGGTGTATTTGATGTGGTTACACATGATTTGTGAACTTGTTGTTTTCACCTGTTGAGTAATATGGTTGATTTTATGTTATTATCTGATATATACTGTTTTCTATTTTGAGTTGGCCGATGATACCTACTCAGTACTTGTGCCTTGTACTGACCCCTACTTGTATTTGTTTTCTTGATTATTTGTGGAGTGAAGCAAACGTGCCGTCGTCTTCAACTCAACCGCAACTCTAGTCAGTCTTCATTACACCGGATTTTAGGGTGAGCTAATGCTTCT
>JAKWJD010001766.1:12924364-12926864 GCA_027705065.1 Solanum peruvianum | reverse complement strand
AAGCAGAATAGTCAAAAACGTCCCTAAAACATTAAAAGAAATCCGACTTAGACTGGATTACGCAACCTGTGACGGCCCGTCGTGCCTGCACGGCCCTGCCCCAGTCGCGGTCGTCGCAAAGTTCAGAGACTCAATTTCCATCAAAGAGTCTGTGACGGTCCGTCACGCCTGTGACGGTCCGTCCTGCCATTCCGTCACGAAGTTTAGAGAGTCGATTTCAGAACCCAATTTTCTAATTTCTAAGTGTTATGGAACGAGACACCCTCGACGGTCCGTCGTACCCATGACGGTCCGTCGTGGGGTCCGTCGCATCAACCAGTTTTTCCAGAAATAAAATCTGCTTTCAAAAAACGACTAAACAGGTCGTTACAGATAATAATAAATAATAATAATAATATAATAATAATAATAATAATAATCATAATGAGAATAATAATAATGATAAGGATAATGATAATGATAATGATGATAATAATAATAATAATAATAATAATAATAATAATAATAATAATAATAATAAAATAATAATAATAATACTAATAATAATAAATATAATATAATAATAATAATAATAATAATAAAAATATAAAAATATCAATAATAATAATAATATTAATAATGTGTCACGATCCAAACGAGCCGCGAGTGGCACACACACTTATCCTACTATGTGAGCGAACCAACCAATCTAAACCCCAACATTTCAACCATAATAAACAGAATATAAATGCGGAAGACTTAAACTCATTAATGAAAATCGATTAAATCACTTCTAAAAACTCAATACTATTATTCTTCTCAAATCTGGAAGTCATCACCACAAGAACATCTATCCTCAAATTACTAAATCTAAGAGTGTCTAAGAAGCTAAAAAAATAAACAGCTAGTCCATGCCGGAATTTCAAGCATCAAGACATGAAGAGGAAGATCCAGTCCAAGCTAGAAGCAATAGCTCACCCTGAAATCTGGCGTGATGAAGACTGGCTAGAGTTGAGGACGAGTTGAAGACGATGTAATACGTTTGCTGCATTCCACAAATAATCAAAGAAAACAAATACAAGTAGGGGTCAGTACAAGGCACAAGTACTGAGTAGTTATCATCGGCCAACTCAAAATAGAAAACAATATATATTAAATAATAATATAAAATCAAATAATCAAAGAAAACAAATACAAGTAGGGGTCAGTACAAGGCACAAGTACTGAGTAGTTATCATCGGCCAACTCAAAATAGAAAACAATATATATTAAATAATAATATAAAATCAACTACATACTCAACAGGTGATAACAACAAATACCATAACCATTGGCCACAACACCCAGCATATCTATGAGGACTCAAGCCTCCCCATCATACTCATTTGGAAATTAGTTCTTTAAATTGAGTACATTAACATAATTCAAGTTTTCATTCTCTTTATTCCTCTTGTGTTGGTACGTGACACTCCGCTCCACTACTACTATCCTGGTGTCGGAACGTGACACTCCGATCCCTTACTATCCTGGTGTCGGAACGTGACACTCCGATCCCCTAATACTATCCTGGTGTCGGAACGTGACACCCGATCCTCTAATACTATCCTGGTTTCGGAACGTGACACCCGATCCTCTAATACTATCCTGGTTTCGGAACGTGACACTCGATCCTCTAATACTATCCTGGTGTCGGAACGTGACACCCGATCCTCTAATCTCATTACTTTAGTTCATCAAGCCTTCTTTTATACCAATGCATCATCATTAACAAAGTGAATTTAAGATTTATGATTCACAGCCTCATCTTCCCAAACCATTACAATTACATAATCACATCATGCAAGCACACAATTAAGCATATAGAAGACTTTACAATACTACCCAATACATATCATTCGCTATTAAGAGTTTACTATGAAGTAGCATAAACCCTACCCTACCTCCACCGAAGAATCGCGATCAAACAAGCTTATCTTCCAAAACCTTTGCTTTCTCTGCGTTATTCTCTTCTCTCGCTCGTTTCTCCCTTCTCTCTCTGTTCTTTCTGTTTTTCTTATTCAAACCCTTTTCTTTTACCCTAATTGTCATATAATTAAGTATAAAAGATGATAAAAATAACCCACTTTTTATTTCAAGGTTATCTCCTTTAACCCCCAAGTAATTGAATTATTAACATTAATCCACTAACTTTATATTTATAAGCATGAATAGTCCAAAACGCCCCTTAAAACTTTTAATAGAAATCCGACCCAGTCAGGGTTACGCAGCCTGTGACGGTCCGTCCTGCAGGTCCGTCACCCAGTTCAGAGAGTTAATTCTGTGGAAAGATTTGTGACGGTCCGTCGTGCCAACGACGCTCCGTCCTGCCATTCCGTCGCGAAGTTCAGAGAGTCGATCTCAGTACCCAAATTTCAGAATTCTAAGTGTTTTGGAACGAGACCCCCTCGAAGTCCGTCGTGGGATCCGTCGACCAAGACACTTTTTACCAGAATAAACTCTACTGCTCAAACGACTAAACAGG
>JAKWJD010001766.1:12896764-12924264 GCA_027705065.1 Solanum peruvianum | reverse complement strand
TGGATCTAACTAAGTTATGTTGAAATCATATTATAGTTTTGAATCTTTTATCTAAGGTTTTGACTTGGTTTTGAGATGGTGGTAAGTCTTGAATATCAATACATAGTGAGCAAGTGGTATTGTAAGTCCCCGTTAAGATAATGTTAGGGGCAGCCTGAAACCCTTGTTAGAACTACTATCTATTGATATTTAGAGATCAACTCCATGCTCGAGTAAAAATTTACCATACAGCCGAAACTAAGGAAATTTTTTTTTAATATAACTATAATAAGTTTCAATTCATAACCTGGGTTTGTGTAAATCCTGATCTGGATGACCGTGCGGACTACCGCCAGTCATCTGTGTAGATCCAACTTTATATTTATAAGCATGAATAGTCCAAAACGCCCCTTAAAACATTTAACAGAAATCCGACCCAGTCAGGGTTACGCAGCCTGTGACGGCCCGTCGTGCTTGCGACGGTCCGTCCTGCTGCTTCCGTCACAAAGTTCAGAGACTCAATTCATTAAAGAGTATGTGACGGCCCGTCATGTCTACGACGGTCCGTCCTGCCATTTCATTGCGAAGTTTGGAGAGTCGATCTCAGTACCCAAATTTCTAAATTCTAAGTGTTTTGGAACGAGACCCCCTCGACGGTCCGTCGTGCCCATGACGGTCCGTCGTGGGATCCGTCAACTCAGCCAGTTATTTACCAAAAATACTCTACTGCTCAAAACGACTAAACAGGTCGTTACAATAATGATAATGATAATGATAATAATAATTATAATGATAATGTCACGACCCAAAACGAGCCGCGAGTGGCACCCACACTTATCCTACTATGTGAGCGAACCAACCAATCTAAACCCCAACATTTCAACCATAATAACAGAATATAATACGGAAGACTTTAAACTCATTAATGAAAATCGATTAAATAACTTATAAAAACTCAATACTTATTATTCCCAAAATCTGGAAGTCATCACCACAAGAACATCTATCCTCAAATTACTAAATCTGAGAGTATCTAAGAAGCAAAAATAAGTAAAAATCTAGTCCATTCCAGAACTTCAAGGCATCAAGACATGAAGAAGAAGATCCAGTCCAAGCTAGAAGCAATAGCTCACCCTGAAATCTGGTGAGATGAAGACTGGCTAGAGTTTCGGACGAGTTGAAGACGATGGTACGTTTGCTGCATTCCACAAATAATCAAAGAAAAACAATTACAAGTAGGGGTCAGTACAAGGCACAAGTACTGAGTAGGTATCATCGGTCAACTCCAAATAGAAAGCAATATATATCAAGTAATAATATAAAAACAACTACATACTCAACAGGTGATAACAACAAATGCCATAACCGTTGGCCACAACACCCAACACATCTCTGAGGACGCAAGCCTCCAAATCAAACTCGTTTGGGAATTATTTCTTTAAATTGAGTATATTAACATAATTTCAAGATTCATTCTCTTTGTTCCTCTTGTGTCGGTACGTGACACTCCGCTCCACTACTACTATCCTGGTATCGGAACGTGACACTCCGATCCCCTAATTCTACGTGTCGGTTCTTGACACCCGATCCCCTAAATCTACGTGTCATTTCGTGACACCCGATCCCCTAAATCTACGTGTCGGTTCGTGACACCCGATCCCCTAAATCTACGTGTCGGTTCGTGACACCTGGTCCCCTAAATCTACGTGTTTGTTCGTGACACCCGATCCCCTAAATCTACGTGTCGGTTCGTGACACCCGATCCCCTAATTCTCATTCTTTTAGTTCATCAAGCCCTCTCTTATACCAAGGCATCATCATTAACAAAGTGGATTTAAGGTTTAAGGTTCACAACCTTATCTTCATTACTATAATCAATCACCCTTTGCATATTCACAACATACAACAACACAATTAAGCATATAGAAGACTTTACAATACCACCCAATACATATCACTCGCTATTTAGAGTTTACTACGAATAGCATAAACCATAACCTACCTCCACCAAAAAATCGTGATCAAGCAAGCTAATTCCCCAATGCTCTGCTGTCCTCTTCGTTCCTCTCTCTCTCGATCGCTCGTTTCTCCCTTTGTCTCTCTGTTCTTTCTATTTTTCTTATTCAAAACCCTTTTTCTTTTACCCTAAGTGTCATATAATTAAGTATAAAAGATGATAAAAATAACCCACTATTTATTTCAAGGTTATCTCCTTTAACCCCCAAGTAATTGAATTTTTAACATTAATCCACTAACTTTATTATTATAAGCAAGAATAGTCCAAAACGCCCCTTAAAACTTTTAATAGAAATCCAACCCAGTCAGGGTTACGCAGCCTGTGACGGTCCGTCATGACTGTGACGGTCCGTCCTGCAGGTCTGTCACAAAGTTCAGAGAGTTAATTCTGTGGAAGGATTTGTGACGGTCCGTCGTGCCAACGACGGTCCGTCCTGCCATTCTGTCACGAAGTTCAGAGAGTCGATCTCAGTACCTAAATTTCAGAATTCTAAGTGTTTTGGAATGAGACCCCCTCGACGGTCCGTCGTGCCCATGACGGTCCGTCGACCAAGACAGTTTTACCAGAATAAACACTACTGCTCCAAAACGACTAAACAGGTCGTTACAATAGATACCAATTTACCCATCGTTCGTCCTCGAACGATCACAAGAAGAAAAACAAGGGCGAAAAGGAGTAACTGAATCTGTAAACAGGTGTGGGTATCTTTCTTGTATATCAGCCTCCTTCTCTCAAGTGGACTCTTCAACTGGTCGATTCTTCCATTGAACTTTGATGGATGCAATCTCCCTTGATCTCAACTTGCGAATTTCTCTATCTAGAATGGAAACAGGCTCCTCCTCATACAACAAATTCTCATCAAGAAGAACTGAATCCCAACGAATAATGTAGTTTCCATCCCCATGGTATCTTTTTAGCATAGACACATGAAATACCGGGTGCACTCCTGAGAATCCTAGAGGCAAGGCTAATTCATAAGCCACCTGCCCTACTCGCTTAAGTACTTCAAATGGTCCAATATACCTTGGGCTTAGCTTACCCTTTTTACCAAACCGCATCACCCCTTTCATGGGTGAAACCTTCAGCAAGACTTGTTCACCCTCCATGAACTCCAAGTCTCTAACCTTTCGAACTGCATATTCCATTTGCCTACTTTGATCCGCTAAAAGCTTTTCTTGAATAGATTTCACCTTCTCTAATGAATCCCTCAAAAGATCGGTACCCCAAGGTCTAACCTCAAATGCATCAAACCAACCAATGGGAGACCTACATCTCCTCCCATACAATGCTTCGAATGGGTCCATGTCAACTCTGCTAAGGGTAGGAAGTTATCCCAATGACCACCAAATTCTATCACACATTCACGAAGCATATCCTCCAATACCTGAATCGTTCGCTCAGGCTGACCATCGGTCTGAGGGTGAAATGCAGTACTAAGATCCAACTTAGTACCTAATTCAGCATGCAATGTTCTCCAAAACTTAGAAGTAAACTGCGTACCTCTATCTTATATGATGGAAAGTGGAACTCCATGCAATCGAACAGTTTCTGAGATATAGAGTTTGGCTAACTTCTCTGCATTGTAGGTCGCCTTGACCGGAATGAAGTGAGCAGACTTAGTTAATCTGTCCACAATTACCCAAATAGATTCAAACTTTCCCAATGTCTTTGGAAGACCAACCACGAAGTCCATTGCAATCTCTCCCCCTTCCATTAAGGAATGGGCATTCTCTGAAGTGTTCCTCCGGCCTCTGGTGTTCATACTTTACTTGCTGACAGTTGGACATTTGGCAACAAAATCAACAATGTCACGCTTCATTCTGCTCCACCAAAGTTGTTGCTTTAGGTCACGGTACATCTTGGTTGCCACCAGGATGTATAGAATATTCGGAATATGCGCCTCTTTCAGGATAGTGTGGATCAAATCATCAACACGGGGCACAATACCCTTCCATTAATCCTCAAAAACCTTCCTCATCAATTATGCCTCTTTAGCCTCTCCTCGAACACCATATCCCAAATTTGGCTTAGTTCTCATCATCAAAAATATTCCCTTGATCTTGTCAAGAAAAGAACATCTTGCCTCCACACAGGCCAAAAATCCTCCTTTCTCTAGTATTTCCAGTCTCATAAAGTCGTTAGCCAAGTTTTGGATTTCACTAGCCAATGGGCGTCTAGAAACTTGTAAGTGGGCTAAACTACCCATGCTCCCTGCTTTTCTACTTAAAGCATCAACCACCACATTTGCTTTTCCTGGGTGATACAGAATAGTAATATCATAGTCCTTCAACAGTTCCATCCACCTCCTCTGCCTCAAATTCAAGTCTTTCTGGGTAAAGACATACAGTAGACTACGATGATCTGTGTAGACTTCACACTTGACCCCATATAGATAATACCTCCATTGCTTTAATGCAAACACAACTGCAGCCAATTCCAAATCATGGGTCGGATAATTACGTTCATGCACCTTTAATTGCCTCGAAGCATAAGCAATTACGTTCTTCTCTTTCATTAGCACTACACCCAAACCAGAATAGGATGCATAACAATAAACAATGAAATTCTTGCCTTCCACTGGCAAGGTAAGAATTGGTGTAGTAGTCAACAAGGTCTTGAGTTTCTGAAAGCTTTCCTCACATTCATCCGACCATACAAATGGAACATTCTGCTTAGTCAAGTTTGTCAATTGGGAAGCAATAGAAGAGAATCCCTTGAAAAATCGACGGTAGTAGCTGGCTAAACCAACAAAGCTCCTAACTTCTGACACATTAGTAGGTCTTACCCAATTTCTCACTGTTTCAATCTTAGAAGGATCCACCATCACTCCATCCTTAGAAACCACGTGCCCCAAGAAGGACACTGAATCTAGCCAAAACTCACACTTGGAGAATTTGGCATAAAGCCTTTTCTCCCTTAATACTTCTAGCACAATTCTCAAATGCTCCTCATGTTCCTTCTTACTCTTTGAGTATATCAGTATATCATCAATAAATACGATGACAAAGAGATCCAGATATGGCTTAAAAATCCCGTTCATCAAGCTCATGAAAGCAGCAGGGACATTCGTAAGACCAAAAGACATTACTACGAATTCTCAATGCCCATACCTGGTTCGAAAAGCAGTCTTTGGCACATCTGTTGCCCGTATTTTCAATTGATGATAACCGGATCTCAAGTCCATCTTAGAGAAGACACAAGCACCTTGTAACTGATCGAACAAGTCATCAATGCGAGGAATGGGGTACTTGTTCTTAATAGTTACCTTGTTCAACTGCCGGTAGTCTATGCACATCTGAAAACTCCCATCCTTATTCTTCACAAATAACACCGGAGCACCCCAAGGGGAAGCGCTTGGTCTAATGAAGCCTTTACCGAACAACTGTTGCAGTTGGGACTTTAATTCCCTTAACTCCGCTGGGGACATCCTATAAGGAGGTATGGAAATGGGGCGAGTACCCAGCTCTAGATCAATGCAAAAGTCGATATCCCTATCCGGTGGCATACCAGGAAGGTCTGCAGGAAATACATCCAGAAACTCACGGACTATTGAAACCGACTCAATTGAAGGTACTTGGGTAGTATCATCCCTGAGATGTGCCAAGAAAGCTAAACACCCTTTACTAACCATTCTCTTAGCACGAAGAAAGGAGATGATACGAATTGGAGTGGAAGTGTAGTCACCCTCCCACACTAACGGATCTGTTCCAGGCTTGGCCAACGTTACAGTTTTAGCATTACAATCTAAGATTGCAAAATTTGGAGAAAGCCAAGTCATACCCAGAATTACATCGAAATCAACCATTTCTAAGATAACCAAGTCTACATGAGTATTGCTCCCCACAAAAGTCACCAGACAAGACCTATGTACCTTTTCAACTATCACAGACTCACCCACCGGAGTAGAAACACGAATAGGCATGTCAAGCAATTCACAATGTAAATTAAGACCAGTAGCAAATGAGGAAGATACATATGAAAATGTTGATCCAGGATCAAATAATACAGAAGCCATGCAATCACAAACCAAAAGATTACCTGTGATAACAGCATCAGATGTCTCTGCTTCAGACCTCCCAGGGAAAGCATAACAATGGGCCCTATCACCTGTCTCCCCGTTGCCCCTACCATGTTGTGCTGTAGTAGCTCAAGTTTGCCCGTCACCCCGGCCGTTTTGGTGACCACCATTACCCCGGCCACCACGTCCTCCAGAATGACGGCCTCTTCCATGACCACCTCTACCTCTGACTATCGGGGGTCTGTAACTCTGTTTTGGACAATTCCTCCTAATATGTCCACTCTCCCCACATCCGTAACATTCTCTGGGGTCAAGCATAGGTCTCTGTGAAAATGATGAATTCTGGGGGTAACCTTCAAACTCAGAGAAATGTTGACTGGTCTGCGATGGACCCCCAGCTACAGCCTGCAGTGAAGACTGAATGGGTCGGGATGGGTAACCTCCTGAACTCTGCCCTCTGGAGTAGGACCCACTGAACTCACCTCCCTTACGGAACCTCTTAGATGCAGATGATGTGGTGAAGTCGCTTGGCTTCACCCCCTCTACCTCTATCACAAAATCAACTACTTCCTGAAAAGATTTTGCTGTAGCGGCTACCTGTAAGGCTGAAATCTGCAAATCTGACCTCAAACCTTTCACAAAACGGCGAATCCGCTCTTGTGGACTGAAGCAAAGTTGGGTGTCATACCTGGATAGCTCACGAAACTTAGCCTCATAAGCAGCAAACGACATCCTGCCTTGCTCTAGGCTTAGGAACTCATCTCTCCTCCTATCCCTCAAGGTCCGGGGTATATACTTCTCCATAAATAAACTAGAAAATGATGCCCAAGTCATATGTGGTGCTTGTGCTGGTTGACACTCAACATACGACCGCCACCACATTTTGGCATTTCCTTGAAACTGATAGGTCACAAACTCAACGCCAAATCGTTCTACTATGCCCATCTTATGTAGCAACTCATGACAATCAACCAGAAAATCATAGGCATCCTCAGATTCAGCACCCTTGAAAACTGGAGGTTTCAATTTCAAGAACTTACTGAAAACTTCATGCTGATCACTCGTCATTATAGGCCCTGTAGTCAATCGAGAAAACTTGCCTATTTCCAATGAGGCATCCATGCGGGGAGCCTCAGCAGCGGCATGTTGTACTCTCGGAACATGAGGCGCCGGTGCAGAAAACACTGGAGGTGGCTGGCCTTGATCAGATAACCCACTAAGATAAGCAAGAACCTGGTTAATCATCTCTGGGGTAGGTTGGGGTGGTAATTCCTCATTCTGCACTTGCTCATTTTCCCCTTCCTCACCCTCTCTTTCTTCCTCATCAGCCCGTGGAGGATTCACTGCCCTATTACTAGATGGGCCAGGTGCTTGTCCTCTTCCTCTAGAGGACGTCCTCCCGCGACCTCTAGCACGACCTCTTGCCACTGCTCCTCTTCGAGCTACAGCCCCAGTGGCTGGCTCAGACGTATCTTGTCTTGCCGGTGTTGGTGATGGCGCAGTTGTTGCTCTAGTTCTAACCATCTGCGAAATAGAGAGAAGATGGTCAGATACCAATTTGTATCACCTAGATACCAATTGGATCCAAGTAATAGCAAGAAAGAAAGAAAGAATGGAATTTTCCTAAAGTCCTATAGCCTCTCAAAGAAAATTAATGGCGTCCCCCTACCGTTCCTTAAGACTCTACTAGACTCGTTCTTGTGTGATGAGACCAACGAACCTAATGCTCTATACCAAGTTTGTCACGACCCAAAACGAGCCGCGAATGGCACCCACACTTATCCTACTATGTGAGCGAACCAACCAATCTAAACCCCAACATTTCAACCATAATAACAGAATATAATGCGGAAGACATTAAACTCATTAATGAAAATCGATTAAATAACTTCTAAAAACTCAATACTTATTATTCCCAAAATCTGGAAGTCATCACCACAAGAACATCTATCCTCAAATTACTAAATCTAAGAGTATCTAAGAAGCTAAAATAAGTAAAAATATAGTCCATGCCAGAACTTCAAGGCATCAAGACATGAAGAAGAAGATCCAGTCCAAGCTAGAAGCAATAGCTCACCCTGAAATCTGGTGTGATGAAGACTGGCTAGAGTTGCGGACAAGTTGAAGACGATGGTACGTTTGCTGCATTCCACAAATAATCAAAGAAAACAATACAAGTAGGGGTCAGTACAAGGCACAAGTACTGAGTAGGTATCATCGGCCAACTCCAAATAGAAAGCAATATATATAGTAGTAATAATTAAAATCAACTACATACTCAACAGGTGATAACAACAAATGCCATAACCGTTGGCCACAACACCCAGCACATCTCTGAGGACGCAAGCCTCCACATCAAACTTGTTTGGGAATTATTTCTTTAAATTGAGTATATTAACATAATTTCAAGATTCATTCTCTTTATTCCTCTTGTGTCGGTACGTGACACTCCGCTCCACTACTACTATCCTGGTGTCGGAACGTGACACTTCAATCCCCTAATTCTACGTGTCGGTTCGTGACACCCTATCCCCTAAATCTACGTGTCGGTTCATGACACCCGATCCCCTAAATCTACGTGTCGGTTCGTGACACGCGATCCCCTAAATCTACGTGTCGGTTCGTGACACCCGATCCCCTAAATCTACGTGTCGGTTCGTGACACCCGATCCCCTAATTATCATTCTTTTAGTTCATCAAGCCCTCTCTTATACCAAGGCATCATCATTAACAAAGTGGATATAAGGTTTAAGATTCACAACCTTATCTTCATTACTATAATACATCACCCTTTGCATATTTACAACATACAACAACACAATTAAGCATATAGAAGACTTTACAATACCACCCAATACATATCACTCGCTATTTAGAGTTTACTACGAATAGCATAAACCATAACCTACCTCCACTGAAAAATCGTGATCAAGCAAGCTAATTACCCAATGCTCTGCTGTTCTCTTCGTTCCTCTCTCTCTCGATCGTTTGTTTCTCCCTTTCTCTCTCTGTTCTTTCTATTTTTCTTATTCAAAACACTTTTTCTTTTACCCTAATTGTCATATAATTAAATATAAAAGATGATAAAAATAACCCACTATTTATTTCAAGGTTATCTCCTTTAACCCCCAAGTAATTGAATTTTTAACATTAATCCACTAACTTTATAATTATAAGCATGAATAGTCCAAAACGCCCCTTAAAACTTTTAATAGAAATCCGACCCAGTCAGGGTTACGCAGCCTGTGACGGTCCGTCATGACTGTGACGGTCCGTCCTGCAGGTCCGTCACAAAGTTCAGAGAGTTAATTCTGTGGAAGGATTTGTGACAGTCCGTCGTGCCAACGACGGTCCGTCCTGCCAAACCGTCACGAAGTTCAGAGAGTCGATCTCAGTACCCAAATTTCAGAATTCTAAGTGTTTTGGAACGAGACCCTCTCGACGGTCCGTCGTGCCCATGACGGTCCGTCGTGGGATCCGTCGACCAAGACAGTTTTTACCAGAATAAACTCTACTGCTCCAAAACGACTAAACAGGTCGTTACAGATAATGATAATAATAATAATGATAATAACAATAATGAAATAATAATATAATAATAATAATAATAATAATAATAATAATAATAATTAATGATAATATAATGATAATTATAATGATAATGATAATGATAATAAATAATAATAATAATATAATAATATAATAATAATAATTATAATAATGATAATGATAATGATAATGATAATGATGATGATAATGATAATAATAATAATAAAAAAATAATAATAACTATAATAATAATAATAACAATAATGATAATAATAATGATAGTTATTATATATAATAAATAATAATATTAATAATAAAATAATAATAATAATATAATAATAATAATCATAATGATAATAATAATAATAATGATAATGATAATGATAATGATAATGATAATGATAATGATAATAATAATAATACTAATAATAATAACAATAATAATAATAATAATAATAATAATATAATAATTATGATAATAATAATAATATTAATAATAATAATAATAATAATAATAATTATTATAATAATAATAATAATAATAATAATAATACTAATGATAATGATAATGATAATGATGATGATAATAATAATATATAATAATAATAATAATTAAAAAAAAAATAACGACAATAATAATAAATAATAATAATAATAATAATATTAATAATAATAATAACAATATTAATGATAATGATAATAATAATAATTATAACGATAATGATAATGATAATGATAATAATAATAATAATAATAATAATAATAATAATAATA
Organism: Solanum peruvianum; assembly: GCA_027705065.1. Classification (NCBI taxonomy): domain Eukaryota; kingdom Viridiplantae; phylum Streptophyta; class Magnoliopsida; order Solanales; family Solanaceae; genus Solanum; species Solanum peruvianum. The sequence goes on along the minus strand of JAKWJD010001766.1, from coordinate 12,913,927 downwards.
ATATTGATAATGATAATAATAATAATAATGATAATGATAATGATAATAATAATAATAATAATAATAATAATAATAATAATAATAATAATAATAATAATAATAATAATAATAATAATAATTACACTACTACTATTACTAATACTACTACTGCTACTACTACTACTAATAATAATAATAATAATAAAATAATAATTTAATAATAATAATAATAATAATAATGATAATGATAATGATAATAATAATAATATAAGAATAATAAATAATAATAATAATAATAATATTAATGATAATGATAATGATAATGATAATAATAATGATAACAATAATAATATAATAATAATAATAATAATAATAATAATAATAATAATATTAAAACAATAATAATAATAATAATAATAATAATAATAATAATAATAATTATTATTATTATTATTATTATAATAATAATAATAATGATATAATAATTATGATAATGATAATAATTATGATAATGAAAATAATAATCATAATGATAATGATAATAATAATAATAATAATCATAATACTAATATAATAAAAATATTAATGCTAATAATAATAATAATAATCCTATAATAATAATGATAATAATAATAATGAATATAATAATAATAATGTAATAATGATAATAATAATAATGATAATGAAACAATAATAATAATAATAATACTAATATTAATAATAATAATAATAATCGAAGAATAATAATAATAATAATAATATAATATAATTAATAATGATTATGATAATGATAATGATAATAATAATGATAATAATAATAATAATAATGATAATAATAATAATAATAATAATAATAATAATAATAAAGAATAATAATCCATAATAATATTAATAAAATTATAATAATGATATGATAATGATAATAATAATGATAATGATAATTATAACAATAATAATAATAATAATAATAATAATAAAAATAATTATAATAATAATAATAATGATAATGATAAATGATAATGATAATGATAATGATAATGATAATGATAATAATAATAATAATAAATAATAATAAATATAATAATAATAATATAATAATAATGATAATGATAATGATAATGATAATGATAAGATAATGATAATGATAATGATAATGATAAGATAATGATAATGATAATAATAATAATAAAATAATCCTAATCAATAGAAAAATAATAATAATAATAATAATATACTAATACTAATACTACTACTACTACTACTACTACTAATAATAATAATAATAATAATATAATGATAATCTTAAAATAATGATAATAATAATAATAATAACAATAATGATAATAATAATAATAATAATAATAATAATAATAATAATAATATTTATAATGATAATGATAATGATAATGATAATAATAATAATGATAATAATAATAATGATAAAATTAATAATAATAATAATGATAATGTCACGACCCAAATCGAGTCGCAAGTGGCACCCACACTTACCCTCCTATGTGAGCGAACCAACCAATACAAAACCCAACATTTCAATATAAGATCAACAGAAAGTAATGCGGAAGACTTAAATCTCATTAATGAACATTGATTAAATAACTTCTAAAATTTATAACTCATTAACTATTATTATCCCCAAAATCTGGAAGTCATCATCACAAGAACATCTATCCTCAAATTACTAATCTAAGAGTATCTAAGAAGCTAAAATAAGTAAAAAGCTAGTCCATGCCGGAAGTTCAAGGCATCAAGACATGAAGAGGAAGATCCAGTCCAAGCTAGAAGCATTAGCTCACCCTGAAATCCGGTTAAATGAAGACTGGCTAGAGTTGTGGTTGAGTTGAAGACGACGGCACGTTTGCTGCACTCCACAAATAATCAAGAAAACAAATACAAGTAGGGGTCAGTACAAGGCACAAGTACTGAGTAGGTATCATCGGCCAACTCAAAATAGAAAATAGTATATATCAGATAATAACATAAAATCAACCATATTACTCAACAGGTGAAAACAACAAGTTCACAAATCATGTGTAACAACATCAAACACACCTATAAGAACTCAAGTCTCCACACCATACTCATTTGGGAAATAGGTTCTTTTCATTCGAATTTATTAACATAATTTCAAGATTCATTTATTCCTCTTGTGTCGGTACGTGACACTCCGCTCCCCTACTACTATGTGTCGGAACATGACATTCCGATCCCCTAATTCTACGTGTCGGTTCGTGACACCCGATCCCCTAATTCTACGTGTTGGTTCGTGACACCCGCTCCACTAATCTCATTCTATTAATTCATCAATCCTTCTTTTATACCAAGGCATCATCAATCTCATTATTTTAGTTCATCAAGCCTTCTTTTATACCAAGGCATCATCATTAACAAAGTAAATTTAGGATTAGAGATTCAATAGCCTCATCATGCTTATTCATCACAATTATATAATCACATCATGTAAGCACACAATTAAGCATATAGAAGGTTTTATAATACTACCCAACACATATCATTCGCTATTAAGAGTCTACTACAAATAGCATAAACCATAACCTACCTCCACCGAAGAATTATGATCAACAAGCTATCTTCCCAAAGCTGCGTTCTTCCTCTCTCTCTCGTTCGTTCTCTCTATCTCTTTTCTTTCTATTTTTCTTATTCAAAACCCTATTTCTTTTACCCTAATTAGCATATAATTAAGTATAAAAGATGATAAAATAACCCACTAATTAATTCAAGGTTATCTCTTTTAACCCCCAAGTAAATGAATTATTAACATTAATCTACTAACTTTATAATTATAAGCATGAATAGTCCAAAACGCCCCTTAAAACATTTAACAGAAATCCGACCCAGCTGGGATTACGCAGCCTGTGACGGCCCGTCATGGCTGTGACGGTCCGTCCTGCAGGTCCGTCACAAAGTTCAGAGACTTAATTTCTGTGGAAGGTGTGTGATGGTCCGTCGTGCCTACGATGGTCCGTCCTGCCATTCTATCACGAAGTTCAGAGAGTTAATTCTGTGGAAGGATTTGTGACGGTCCGTCGTGCTTGCGACGGTCCGTCCTTCCATTCCGTCACGATGTTCAGAGAGTTGATTTCAGTACCCAAATTTCAGAATTCTAAGTGTTTTGGAACGAGACCCCCTCGACGGTCCGTCGTGGGATCCGTCGACTAAGACAGTTTTTCCCAGAAATAAAATCTGCTGCTCAAAATGAATAAACAGGTCGTTACAATAGATACCAATTTACCCATTGTTCGTCCTCGAACGATCACAAGAAGAAAAAAAAGGGCGAAAAGGAGTACCTGAATCTGTAAATATGTGTGGGTATCTTTCTTGAATATCAGCCTCCTTCTCCCAAGTGGCCTCTTCAACTGGTCGATTTTTCTATTGAACTTTGATGGATGAAATCTCCCTTGATCTCAACTTGCGAATTTCTCTATCTAGAATGGCAACAGGCTCCTCCTCATAAGACAAATTCTCATCAAGCAGAACCGAATCCCAACGAATGATGTAGTTTCCATCCCCATGGTATCTTTTCAACATAGACACGTGAAATACCGGATACACTCCTGACAGCCCTGGAGGCAAGGCTAATTCATAGCTACCTCCCCCACGCGCTTCAGAACTTCAAAGGGACCAATATACCATGGACTAAGCTTGCCTCTTTTACCAAACCGCATCAACCCTTTCATGGGCGAAACCTTCAGCAAAACTTGTTCACCCTCCATGAACTCGAAGTCTCTAACCTTTCGATCTGCATATTCCTTTTGCCTACTTTGGGCCGCTAAAAGCTTTTCTTGAATAGATTTCACTTTCTCCATTGAATCCCTCAAAAGATCAGTACCCCAAGGTCTAACCTCAAATGCATCAAACCAACCAATGGGAGACCTACATCTCCTCCCATACAATGCTTCGAATGGAGCCATATCAATACTTGAGTGATAGCTATTATTGTATGAAAACTCCGCTAAGGGTAAGAAGTTATCCCAATGACCACCAAATTCTATCACACATGCACGAAGCATATCTTCCAATACCTGAATCGTTCGCTCATACTGACCATCAGTCTGAGGGTGAAATGCAGTACTAAGGTCCAACCTAGTACCTAATTCCGCATGCAATGTTCTCCAAAACTTAGAAGTAAACTGCGTACGTCTATCTGATATGATGGAAAGTGGAACTCCATGTAATCGGACAATTTCTGAGATGTAGAGTTTGGCTAACTTCTCTGCATTGTAGGTCACCTTGACCGGAATGAAGTGAGCAGACTTAGTTAATCTGTCCACAATTACCCAAATAGAATCGAACCTTCCCAATGTCTTTGGAAGACCAACCACGAAGTCCATTGCAATTCTCTCCCACTTCCATTCAGGAATGGGCATTCTCTGAAGTGTTCCTCCGGGCCTCTGGTTTTCATACTTTACTTGCTAACAATTTGGACATTTGGCAACAAAATCAACAATGTCGCGCTTCATTCTACTCCACCAAAAGTGTTGCTTTAGGTCACGGTACATCTTGGTTGCACCCGGAAGTATAGAATATCCGGAACTATGAGCCTCTGTAAGAATAGTGTGGATCAAGTCATCAACACGGGGCACACATACCCTTCCCTTAATCTTAAAACACCTTCCTCATCGATTATTGCCTCTTTAGCCTCTCCTCGCAACACCATATCCCGAATTCGGCTTAGTTTCTCATCATCAAACTGTTTTCCCTTGATCTTGTCAAGAAAAGAAGATCTCGCCTCCACACGGGCCAAAAATCCTCCCTTCTCATTTACTTCTAGCCTCATAAAGTCATTAGCCAAGTTTTGGATTTCTCTAGCCAATGGGCGTCTAGAAACTTGCAAGTGAGCTAGGCTTCCCATGCTTCCTTCCTTTCTACTTAAAGCATCTGCCACAACATTAGCTTTTCCCGGATGATACAGAATAGTGATATCGTAGTCCTTCAGTAGTTCCATCTATCTCCTCTGTCTCAAGTTCAAATCTTTCTGAGTAAAGACATACTGTAGGCTACTATGATCCGTATAGACCACACTTAACCCCATACAGATAGTGCCTCCATTGCTTTAATGCAAATACTACCGCGGCCAACTCCAAATCATGGGTCGGGTAATTACGTTCGTGCACCTTTAATTGCCTTGAAGCATAAGCAATTACGTTCTTCTCTTGCATTAGCACTGCACCCAAACCCGAATTGGATGCATCACAATAGACAATGAAATTCTTACCTTCCACTGGCAGGGTAAGGATTGGTGTAGTAGTCAACAAGGTCTTGAGCTTCTGAAATCTTTCCTCACATTCATCTGACCATACAAATGGAACATTCTGCTTAGTCAAGCTTGTCAATTGGGAAGCAATAGAAGAGAACCCCTTGAAAAATCGGCGGTAGTAGCTAGCTAAACCAACAAAGCTCCTCACCTCTGTAACATTAGTGGGTCTTGCCCAACTCTTCACTGCTTCGATCTTAGAAGGATCCACCATCACCCCATCCTCAGAAACTACATGCCCCAAGAAGGACACTGCATCTAGCCAAAACTCACACTTGGAGAATTTGGCATAAAGCTTTTTCTTCCTCAACATTTCCAATACAATTCTCAAGTGCTCCTCATGTTCCTTCTTGCTCTTTGAGAATACCAATATATCATCGATGAATACAATGACAAAGAGATCCAGATATGGCTTAAAAATCCCATTCATAAAGCTCATGAAAGCAGCAGGGGCATTCGTAAGCCCAAAAGACATTACTAAGAACTCATAATGTCCATACCTGGTCCAAAGACAGTCTTGGGCACATCCGTTGCCCGTATCTTCAAATGATGATAACCAGATCTCAAATCGATTTTTGAGAAGGTACAAGCACCTTGTAACTGATCGAACAAATCATCAATGCGGGGAAGAGGATACTTGTTCTTAACAGTTACCTTATTCAGTTGTCTGTAGTCTATAAACATCCGAAAACTCCCATCCTTCTTCTTCACAAATAACACCGGAGCACCCCAAGGGGATGCACTTGGTCTAATGAAACCTCTATTTAACAACTCTTGAAGTTGGGCCTTTAACTCTCTTAACTCCGCGGGAGCCATTCTATAAGGGGGTATGGAAATGGGGCGAGTACCCGGTTCAAGATCAATGCAAAAGTCAATATCCCTATCCGGTGGCATACCAGGAAGGTCTGTAGGAAACACATCCTGAAACTCATGGACTATCGAAACCGACTCAATTGAAGGTACTTGAGTAGTATCATCCCTGAGGTGTGCCAAGAAAGCTAAAAACCCTTTAATAACCATTCTCTTAGCACGAAGAAAGGAGATGATACGAACCGGAGTGGAAGTGTAGTCGCCCTCCCACACTAACGGATCTGTCCCAGGCTTGGCCAACGTTACAGTTTTAGCATTACAATCTAAGATTGCAAAATTTGGAGAGAGCCAAATCATACCCAGAATTACATCGAAGTCAACCATTTCTAGGATAACCAAGTCTACATGAGTATTGCTACCCATAAAGTTCACCAGACAAGACCTATATACCTTTTCGACTATCACAGACTCACCCACCGGAGTAGAAACACGAATAGGCATGTCAAGCAATTCACAATGTAAATTAAGACCAGTAGCAAATGAGGAAGATACATATGAAAATGTGGAGCCAGGATCAAATAATACAGAAGCCATGCAATCACAAACCAAAAGATTACCTGTGATAACAGCATCAGATGTCTCCGCTTCAGACTGCCCGAGGAAAGCGTAACAATGGGCCCTATCACCTGTCTGCCCGTTGCCCCTACCATGTTGTGCTGTAGTGGCTCCAGTTTGCCCGTCACCCCGGCCGTTTTGGTGACCACCATTACCTCGGCCACCACGTTCTCCAGAATAACGGCCTCTACCATGACCACTTCTACCTCTAGCTATTGGGGGTCTATAACTCTGTTTTGGACAATTCCTCCTAATATGTCCAATCTCCCCACATCCATAACATTCTCTGGGGTCTAGCATAGGTCTCTGTGAGAATGAAAAAGTCTGGGGATAACCTCCAAACTCAGAGAAGTGTTGACCGGTCTGCGGTGGACCCCCAACTACAGTCTGTAGTGAAGACTGAATGGGTCGGGCTGAATAACCTCCTGAACCTTGCCCTCTGGAGTAAGAACCATTAAACTCACCTCCCTTACGAAACCTTTTCGATGTCGATGCCATGGTGAAGTCATCTGGCTTCACTCCTTCCACCTCTATCACGAAGTGTACCACTTCCTGAAAGGATTTTGCTGTAGCCGCTACCTGTAAGGCTGAAATCCGCAAATCTGACCTCAACCCCTTCACAAAACGGCGAATCCGCTCTTGTGGACTGAAACAAAGCTGGGTGGCATACCTAGATAATGCACGAAACTTAGCCTCATACGCAGTAACCGACATCCTGCCTTGCTCTAGGCTCAGAAACTCATCTCTCCTCCTATCCTTCAAAGTCCGAGGTATATACTTCTCCATAAATAAGCTAGAGAATGACGCCCAAGTCATAGGTGGTGCCTGTGTTGGTTGACACTCAACATATGACCGCCACCACATTTTGGCGTTCCCTTGAAACTGATAGGTCACAAACTCAACACCAAATCGTTCTATTATGCCCATCTTATGTAGCAACTCATGACACTCAACCAGAAAATCATAGGCATCGTCAGATTCAGCACCCTTGAAGACTGGAGGTTTCAACTTCAGAAATTTAGTGAAAAGCTCATGTTGATCACTCGTCATTATAGGTCCTGTAGTCAATCGAGGGAACGTGCCTATTTCCAATGAGGCATCCATGCGGGGAGCCACAACAGCTGCATGTTGTACTCCCGGAACCTGAGGTGCTGGTGCAAAAAACACTGGAGGTGTCTGGCCTTGATCAGATATTCCGCTAAGATAAGCAAGAACCTGGTTAATCATCTCTGGGGTAGGTTGGGGTGGTAATTCCTCATTCTGTACTTGCTCATTTTCCCCTTCCTCACCCTCTCTTACTACCTCATCAGTCGGTGGAGGAGTCACCGCCCTAGTACTAGCTGGACCAGGTGTTTGTCCTCTACCTCTAGGGGACGTCCTCCCGCGACCTCTACCACGGCCTCTTGCCACTGTTTCTCTTCGAGCTACAGCCCCAGTGGCTGGCTCAGACGCATCCTGTCTTGTCCGTGTTGGTGTTGGCGTAGTTGTTGCTCTAGTTCTAACCATCTGCGAAATAGAGTGAGGATGTCAGATACCAATTTGTATCACCTAGATACCAATTGGATCCAAGTAATAGCACGAAAGAAAGAAAGAATGGAATTTTCCTAAAGTCCTATAGCCTCTCAAAGAAAAGTAAAGGCGTCCCCCTACCGTTCCCCAAGACTCTACTAGACTCGTTCTTGTGTGATGAGACCAACGATCCTAAGGCTCTGATACCAAGTTTGTCACGACCCAAAACGAGCCGCGAGTGGCACCCACACTTATCCTACTATGTGAGCGAACCAACCAATCTAAACCACAACATTTCAACCATAATAAACAAAATATTATGCGGAAGACTCAAAATCTTTATTAATATAACCAATAAACAAGTTTCTAAAGTTTATTAACTATTATCCCCAAAATCTGGAAGTCATCACCACAAGAACATCTATCCTCAAATTACTAAATCTAAGAGTATCTAAGAAGCTAAAATAAATAAACAGCTAGTCCATGCCAGAACTTCAAGGCATCAAGACGTGAAGAAGAAGATCCGGTCCAAGCTAGAAGCAATATCTCACCCTGAAATCTGGTGTGATAAAGACTGGCTAGAGTTGCGGACGAGTCAAAGTCGATGGCACGTTTGCTGCACTCCACAATAACAAAGAAAACAATTTACAAGTAGGGGTCAGTGCAAGGCACAAGTACTGAGTAGGTATCATCGGCCTACTCAAAATAGAAAGCAATATATATCGAATAATAACATAAAACCAACAAAATACTTAACAGGTCATAAGCATGAATAGTCCAAAACGCCCCTTACAAACTTTTAACAGAAATCCGACCCAGTCAGGGTTACGCAGCCTGTGACGGTCTGTCATGACTGTGACGGTCCGTACTGATGGTCTGTCACAAAGTTCAGAGAGTTAATTCTGTGGAAAGATTTGTGACGGTCCGTCTTGCCAACGACGGTCCGTCCTGCCATTCTGTCGTGAAGTTTAGAGAGTCGATCTCAGTACCCAAATTTTCAGAATCTAAGTGTTTTGGAACGAGACCCCCTCGAAGGTCCGTCGTGCCCATGACGGTCCGTCGTGGGATCCATCGATCCAGACAGTTATTACTAGAAATAAACTCTACTGTTCAAAACGACTAAACAGGTCGTTATAATAATGTAGGAATATTGTATCCTATCGTGTTGTATTGTATTGAGTATTATTAGATTATAGGGGAAGAAGGTTAATGGAGTTAGTAATTAATTATATTGATCAATTTTCTGGGAATAAGCATTTAAGGACGTATAATTTTTAATTTTCACAGAAGCTGGAAAGGTGATCATGTTCATGAACTATAATAGAAAGAGGGAATTATTTATATTAATTATACCAAGCCTAATCATTGAATAGTGATTAGGCATAATTACTTATGAAAAAAATAAAAAAAAATAAAAATAAAAGATCTTTGGCAACCATATACATCTGCACATAAGTGGAATCTTTGTAGTTCCCTGGTCACTTTATTTTATTTTAAATTTTTCATATAAAATTTACTCTTGATGTTTAATATATATATGGGTATAGCTAATCAATTTTGGTGGTATCGTGTTGATGAATATCATTAAATTCATGATATTTAGATGAGTTGAGGCTTAACTCTAGGCTTGAAATTTGACAAGTATGATAATTTTGGCATTAAAACTATATCAAGATTTGAAGTTTGGTTAGAAATATGAGTGAGTTTTAGGGTCTATGATAGGCATATAATAATTTGAATGTCTACAAACTCGCTTACTTACGAATATTGCATCATTGGTAGATCGTGAACATTCTGAAACTTTGCAAAAAGGGAAGGAACTATCTTGAGGATTCGTGACACGAGTTCGACAGTTGAGGTATGTTAAGACTTTTTAGACTTGTTGAAGGAAATTTTCCTAATTAAAGATAAAAAAAATGAAATAGAAAAAGGGGCAAAGGCGAAAGATGGGGGTCTCGTATCAATGGTGTGACGGGCATCTGTACGAGTACCTCTGTTATAAAAAGGAAAATTTCTACTATAGAATGTGGATTGTAATTTGAGAATGCCAAAGAATATGGGCATTAGGTGATATATCATTGACTTGAAATCCTTGTGTGATTGTGTTTTCTTTATTACACCCGTATAGTTGTGATAATCGAGGTGATTATGTAGTATGTCGCTATTTGACTGATTCAGGTGCATCATCATCCCCTTTATTGAATTAATATTGTTTACATGCATTGACATGAGATTGGGTATGAGTTGGGCACGTGGAGATCGTCCGTGCTGGGGATGGTGAGATATTAAGATTGTAAATTGGGCACGTGGAGACCGTCCGTGCGAAAATTGTTTGATATTATGATAGTGCGTTGAGATCGTCCGTGTCGGTATATGGACCTCGCGAGTCCCCCATAGGTCATGAACTCTCGATGTATTTCCAAGGAGTATCATGTGTATACGGTTGGTGAGTACTGGGTATTCTGAGACATATCATTACATGGTATCATATTGCATTGCATTTCATCACATCATTCATTCTTGATGATTATATGTTTCCTTTGGTGTTTGGAAAGTACCTTATGTTGATTTCCTTTATTGATAAAACTAAAATAGTAGGTGTGATATATATATACTTGTATAATTTAATAATTTATTTTCTTATATAAACTCCCGTCACTACTTCTTCGTTGTCGGTCAATGAGACATACTGGGTACACGTGGTTTCGTACTCATACTACACTTGTTGCAATCTTGTGGTGCAGATTCGATTCCGAGTAGAAGCACATCTCGAGGAGCAGTTTGAGTCCAACATTGAAGTGTCTTGGAGTTGTGGTGAGCTGCTTGGCTGTTCCGTGGCCCACACCTCCCTCTATCTTTTACGTATTCAGTTATTCAATATTCAGACAAGATATCCCTTATGTCAGATTTGTCATTTTAGTTTCAGACTTGCATCGTATTCTAGAAGCTCTTGTACTTATGACACCAATTCTTGGGTAGTATTTTTTTCAGTTTTCCGCACTCCTACTTATAAAGAACTCAGTGTTGGAGATTTGACAAATTGTTGTCGTTTCACTTGTTAGTTAGTTAAGTTTGTTAAAATATATTGGTTGGCTTACCTATTGGTTGGGAACATAGGTGCCATCACGACTAGTGATTTTGGGTCGTGACAAATTTGGTATCAGAGCCCTAGGTTCATCGGTCTCAAGAGTACAAGAGCAATGTCTAGCAGAGTCTTGCGGATCGGTATGAAGACGTCCATACCTATCTTCGAGAGGATATAGGACATTTAGGAAATATTCAGTTCTTTTATTCATCATTGTGCACACTTGACATTGTAGAAATTCTAATCTTGATATGTCATTCTCTCTCAGATGGCGAGGAATCGTACATCGGCAAGTGGTGGTTAGGATCCTATTCCTGCGCCTGCTTCTGGGAACACTATCCGAGGTAGAGGTAGGGGACGAGCTCGATGTCGGGGTAAGGGCCGTATTGCAGCACCTGTGGATGGTCAAGTACCAGTAGCTATCCAGGGTCGTGATAGGACCGCACCTCCTGATGCAGAGGTTATTCATGGGGATGTGCAAGATCGTGTTGAAAGGGATGGGCCAGTTCAGGCTCCACCCAGTACTGTTGTCCCCCCAGTACTGTTGTCCCCCCAGTACTGTTGTCCCCCCAGTTCTTCAAGATACCTTGGCTCGTATGTTAGGAATTCTAGAGGGGATGGCCCAGGCAGGAGCTTTGCCTGTCACTACTGATGGCTCACAGACCCGCGTTGGAGGTCAAACTCCAGATCCGATAGTTGCTCCAGATTCTCAGACTCCCAGGACTCAGCCAGCTGCCGCTGTAGCTCCTCGTTTGGATAGTATGGAGTTTCCAGATATGACATCACATTTGGTGAACAGGCCTTCTATGACTATTGATGAGCAAAAGATGTTTGGGAGGTTCAGACTAATGAATCCTCCTACTTATATTGGTGACTTAGTTGAGGATGCATATGAATTTATAGTTAGTTGCCATGAGAGGTTGCATAATCTTGGATTAGTGGAGTCCCATGGAGTTGACTACACAGCGTTTCAGATGAATGGCTCTGCTAAGCAGTGGTGGAGGGATTATATTAGTAGCAGGCCAGCTGGATCCCATCCACTATCCTGGACTGAGTTTACTCAGGTATTTCTATCCAAATTTGTTCCACGCAGTGAGAGGGAGCGCAAGAGGGACGAGTTTTAGGGTTTGCAGCAAAATGGTATGTCAGTTGCAGAGTATGAGGGTAAATTTCATGCCTTGGCTAGGCATGCTTCAATGATACTTCCCACAGAGGCTGAGAGAGTGAGAAGGTTTGTTAAGGGGCTAATTATTCCGATCCGTCTAGGAGTTTCTCAGGTTGCTGCTTCTGGTGTTCCATTACAGAAAGTGGTAGATGCTGCTAAGGAGTTGGAGATGATTCGGCGTGAGGGATTTGAGCAGCGAGAGGGCAAGAGGACTCGTTATTCAGGTGATTATGGTGGTGCTCCGCCTAGGAGTCGGGGTTACTTGGGCAGAGGTTGTCACCCTCATCCCAGCTGACCCATTCATGCTGCTATACCAGCGTCTGAGGCCGTTTACGCTGGGCATAACTCTTCGAGCTCGGTGCATACTTCGCAGGGTCATCTTCTAGACCTGTAGTTCGTGGAGGGCATTCTGGTCATTCAGGTTCCTCTCATCAGCCTGCGTCTCGTAAGGGCTGTTTTGAGTGTGGTGATATGGGACACTTTGTGAGAGACTGCCCTAGGACCAGACGTGGTGGCTTACATCAGGGTTCTCAGGCTTCGACTTCCAGGGCTGCACAACCTCCAGCTAGGGGTGGTGCACAGAATGGTAGAGGTGGTTCTCATTCAGGTAGAGAATGTTCTCCTTCTGGTCGAGGTGGCGGTCGTGTTCACAATCTGATGGAGGTCGTTCTCACTATTATGCTTTTCTAGGTAGGCCAGAGGCAGAGGCTTCAGATGCTGTTATCACAGGTATTATTCCGGTTTGTCATCGATCAACTACTGCATTATTTGATCCAAGATCTACTTATTCTTATGTGTCCACATATTTTTCTCCTAGTCTAGATATATTATGTGAGTCTCTTGATTTGCCGATACGTGTTTCTACTCCTGTCGGGGATTCTGTAGTTGTAGATCGGGTGTATCGATTATGCACTGTTACCTTGATGGGGTATGACACTCATGCAGATTTAAAGGTCTTAGATATGATTGATTTTGATGTGATTCTCGGTATGGATTGGTTATCTTCTTACCACACAATTTTAAATTGTCATGCCAAGACAATCACTTTAGCTATGCCTGGAATTCCTATAGTAGAATGGAGAGGTTCTCTTAGTCACCCTTCTAAGGGTGTGATATCATTTCTTAAGGCTCGTCAGTTGGTACAGAGAGGATGTTTGGCTTACTTGGCCCACATTCGAGATACTAGTATTGAGACTCCTATGCTTGAGTCTATTCCAGTAGTGAGAGAATTTTCAGAAGTATTTCCGACTGATTTGCCAGGTCTTCCACCAGATTGTGATATTGATTTTTGTATTGATGTGGAGCCAGGCACTCGGCCTATTTCCATTCCTCCTTATCGTATGGCACCGGCTGAATTGAAAGAGTTGAAGGAGCATTTACAGGATTTGTTGAGCAAAGGTTTTATTAGACCGAGTGTATCTCCTTGGGGTGCTCCAGTGTTATTTGTGAAGAAGAAAGATGGATCTATGCGTATGGGTATTGACTATCGGCAGTTGAACAAGGTAACCATCAGAAATAAGTATCCAATACCTCGTATTGATGATTTATTTGATCAGTTGCAGGGTGCTTCAGTTTTCTCCAAAATTGACTTGAGATCTGTCTATCATCAGCTGAGGGTTAGGGCGGAGGATATCCCTAAGACGGCTTTTCGAACACGTTATGGCCATTACGAGTTTTTGGTGATGTCTTTCGGAATGACTAATGCCCCAGCAGCTTTTATGGACTTGATGAATGGAGTTTTTAGACCGTATTTGGATTCCTTTGTTATTGTCTTCATAGATGTTATATTGATATACTCAGGCACCAAGGAGGAACATGAACATCATTTGAGGATCGTGCTTGGGATTCTAAAGGAGAATAATCTTTATGCAAAATTTTCAAAGTGTGAGTTTTGGCTTAGTTTAGTAGCATTCTTAGGACATATAGTGTCCAAGGAGGGTATCATGGTGGATCCTAAGAAGATCGAGGCAGTTAGAGATTGGGTCAGACCTGCTTCAGTTACTGAGATTCGGAGTTTCTTAGGCCTTGCTGGTTATTATAGATGGTTTGTAGAGGGTTTCTCATCTATTGCATCACCATTAACTAGATTGACACAGAAGGAAGTGACTTTTCAGTGGTCTGACGAGTGCGAGGTTAGTTTCCAAAAGCTCAAGACTTTATTAACTACTGCTCCAATTTTGACCCTACCCATGGAGGGAGAGGGTTTTGTTGTATATTGTGATGCTTCTCGGATTGGTCTTGGTTGTGTATTGATGCAGAAGGGAAAGGTGATAGCTTATGCTTCGAGACAGTTGAAGGTTCATGAGAAGAATTATCCTATTCATGATTTAGAGTTGGCGGCTGTGGTGTTTTCATTGAAAATTTGGAGGCATTATCTTTATGGTGTGCATTGTGAGGTGTTCACAGATCATCGTAGCCTTCAATATATATTCAATCAGAGAGATCTGAATTTGAGGCAGCGGAGATGGTTGGAGTTGCTCAAGGACTACGAGATGACTATTCTTTATCATCCAGGCAAGGCAAATGTTGTAGCAGATGCCTTGAGTCGAAAAGCGGTAAGTATGGGTAGTCTAGCCATGTTACAGGTCGACGAGCGTCCTTTAGCTAGGGATGTCTAATCCTTGGCCAATAGCTTTGTGATACTTGATATTTCAGAACCTGGTAAAGTGTTGGCTTATATGGAGGCTAGGTCATCCTTGTTGGAGCAGATTCGGGATCAACAATTTGATGATGGTGATTTATGTAAGATTAGGGACAAGGTGTTAAAAGGAGAAGCCAAGGCTGAATTCTTGATAGTGAAGGAGTTTTGAGGATAAAAGGTCGTATATGTGTTCCTCGTACAGGTGATTTGACTAGATTAATCATGGAGGAGGCCCATAGTTCGAGGTACTCTATTCATCCGGGGGATACCAAGATGTATCGTGACTTGAAACAACATTATTGGTGGTGTCGTATGAAGAGGGACATAGTAGATTTTGTATCTCGTTGTTTGAATTATCAGCAAGTGAAGTATGAACACCAAAATCCGGGAGGTGTGACACAAAGGATGCTATACCTGAGTGGAAGTGGGAACGTATTGCTATGGACTTTGTGGTAGGATCGCCACGCACCTTGGGTAAGTTCGATGCTATATGGGTCATTGTGGATCGACTGACTAAGTCTGCACACTTTGTACCAGTTCAGACTACCTATAACTCAGAAAGGTTAGCCAAGATTTATATTCGGGAGGTAGTTCGGTTGCATGGGGTTCCTATATCTATTATTTCAGATCGTGGCACCCAATTTACATCTCATTTCTGGTGTTCTATGCATAAGGAGTTGGGCACTCGAGTGGATCTTAGTACGGCATTTCATCCTCAGACTGATGGTCAGTCTGAACGGACTACTCAGGTTCTTGAGGACATGTTGCGGGCATGTGTGATTGACTTTGGTGGTCACTGGGATCATTTCTTGCCATTAGCGGAATTCGCTTACAATAATAGTTATCATTCGAGCATTGAGATGGCACCATTCGAGGCTCTGTATGGTAGGAGATGTCGATCTCCAATTGGCTGGTTTGATCCATTTGAGGTTAGACCATGGGGTACAGATTTGTTGAGGGAGTCCTTGGACAAGGTCAAGTTGATCCAAGATAGACTTCTCATGGCTCAGAGTAGGCAAAAGAATTATGCAGATCGAAAGATTCGTGATTTAGAGTTTATGGTTGGAGAGAGGGTTTTATTGAAGGTTTCACCCATGAAGGGTGTGATGAGGTTTGGAAAGAAGGGCAAGTTGAGCCCAAGGTATATTGGTCCTTTCGAGATTGTTGAGCGTATTGGTGAGGTGGCGTATCAGATGGCTTTGCCACCTGGTTTATCAAGTGTCCATCCTGTATTTCATATATCAATGCTTAAGAAGTATCATCAGGGTGGTGATCATGTGATTCAATGGGATTCAGTGTTACTTGATCAGAATTTGACTTTTGAGGAAGAGCCGATCACCATTTTGGATAGGCAAATTCGCAAGCTAAGGTCCAAAGAGATTGCTTCAGTAAAGGTTCAGTGGAAGCATCGTCCAGTGGAGAAGGCTACATGGGAGACAGAGTCAGACGTGAGGAGTAATTATCCTCATCTTTTTGAGCGTTCAGGTTAGTTCTTTTCTTTTCCCGTTCAAGGACGAACGTTTCTTTAAGTGGTAGGTGATGTAACGACCCGCTAGGTCGTTTTGAGAACTAGGACTAGTTTGAATCCTTTTGAAAATTTAAAGGGGTATTTTTAAACTATTCGAAGACTAGGAGTATTTAGTTGATAAAAATTTTAGTGAAGAATTAATATAGTTAATAGTTAGTGGGTCATACTCATAATTTATTTAATATCTTTATACTTGACCTATATATTGATTTAAGTTAGTGGGATTAGTTTATTTGTTTTACTTAATTAACATTAGAAAGGTAGAAAATAAAAAGGGTTAGAAACTACCTAAGCGGCAATAATCATCCTACGGACGAGAAGACTTCATTCAGGTAAAGGTTTTCAACTATAGTTCTTTGTAATGGGATTTAAGGTACTGGGTGTTAAAATAATGTCTGTGGGAAAGTAAAAAAAATCAAAAAGGGAAGTTGGGGGAAATTTTCAATTTGGTGGTATTTTAAGTGGAAATTAATTGGGTAATGGGCAAACTTTATAATGAATAGATAGTGCAATTAAGAGCTTAATTATATTTTTAAAT